>JAJAGP010000798.1:78812-291776 GCA_025084515.1 Ancistrus triradiatus | reverse complement strand
ATACATATTAGATATAATAATAAAATTGCATATTAGATATAATACTAAAATTGCATATTAGATATAATACTCTAAATACATATTAGATATAATACTAAAATTGCATATTAGATATAATACTAAAATTGCATATTAGATATAATACTGTGATTGCATAGTAGAATGAATATTTCAGATCAAAGTTAAAGGGGGTTCAAGTCTGAAATAGCGAAAATAGAGCAGAGAGAGCAAAAGACAACTGAGGACAGAGCAGAGCGGGTTAAGGAAGGTAAATTGATGAAGTAAGTTGATAAGCAGAGCTTAGAAGGAGTAAGAAGCTCTGAAAGCAAAGAGCAGGGAATGAAAGCGAATTACAGAGTAAAGAAAAATGTAAAGTTTTAAGTTGTGAAAAGAAAGCAGAAAACAAAACTAATATTGATTTGAGTTAGGGGGAACAGAAACGATCTCAGCCTTAGTTTGTTGATTGTCTTTTTTTCCCTCCAATTTGAAATAGGGACATAATTGTTTGAAAAAGCCAGAGTTCCTTCTTGTTGCCAGATGCCAGTTAGGACTCCATAGAGCACGTGTGCTCACTGCTGGTGGCAGCCGTACCCTCAAGTGGTGCATCGGTAGAGCACATTCACTATTAAGACGAGGTCACGCTAGATTTTCGTCTGTGAAATGTCATGAATGAACAAAATCACATTCATTTGAATGGAATTTGGAGCACTGCAGACTTCTGGAAATGCTAACTGTAACCTTGTGTAAGCACAACAATTCATATTACACGTTTCAATCTGATTATAAAATGGAACATAAACACGAGGTAACCCGGCATGTATTCAGACGGGAGATTGCTTTAGATTGTATATATCTTTTGTTGTTTCTCTCTTTTTCTAGAAATGTTTGGTGTCTGTGTTGGCGAGCAGAGTGGATTCTATTAAATTAGATATACAAATAATAATAAACAAAACCTTTCACAATCATAGGATTTTTTGTAATGTGCCTTAATTAATTTCAGGACGATTAAGTTTTATAGAGCATGTGAATCTGGGCTACTGAGTAGCCTAGCATGCTTGTATTAAAATTAATATTTAACATTATTTCAAATCATGAATCACTAAATTGTCTGAAGTGCTAACAAATACCTGCAGTCTCACACCCAAAGCAGTTCATTTACAACTTTATTACAAGCGGTCACAATGATGTGCGTTTATTAGCTGTATTGTCCTGCATAGCCATCCTCTGACTCTTTTTGGCTTCCACTGAAGGCTGCTCAGATATTTAAGCCCTCTATCCTGGGCCCCTCCCTGTTTGGCGTTTCACTCATCTTGTTTCCTGGTTTGTTGGCTGCTTGCTTCTGTGAGTTCTTGTTTCAATTTGTGTTTTTAGCTTCTTGTCTCTGTGTCAGTACTAGCTTTGTTTCCATGTTAGCGTAGCTGCCTGTTTAGTCCCTGTCCATGTGTTTGTGTCTGTTAGCATTATCTGTTTGCATAGCACTGATGTTGTATCAGCCAGTCTGTTTGTATGAGCATCATCTGTTTGTGTAGCACATTATCTATCAGTATTAGCATTAGCTTTTAACCTCACTCTCCATGTGTTTGAACGCTTTGTGTTGATGCTGTTTGTTAGTATTGTCTGTTTGTAATGCCGCTTATTGTGGTATGGTTAGCATTGTGTGGTTGTATTAACTCATGGACTGTTTCGTATAAGCACTTTCTTTTTGTGTAGCACCCCTAGGGTAGGTGTGTCCATGTGTATTAGCATTTTGTCTTGCCACTGTTTGTTAGCATTGTCTGTTTGTAATGGCACTTTGTCTTGTGGTGTTAGCATGTGGATCGTTTGGCATTCGCACTCTGTGTAGAACTCCTAGGTTATTGGCGTTGTCTGTCTTGGCAGTGTTTGTTAGTATTGTCTGTTTGTAATAGTACTTTGTCTTGTGGTATGGTTAACACTGTTTGGTTGTATTTGCTTGTGCCTTGTTTGTGTTGGCAGTGTTTGGTATTAACATGGTGCATCCATGTGTATTAGCATTTACATTTACAGCATGTTGCAGATGCTCTTATCCAGAGAGACTTACAAGTCATATAGTTAAGGGTGGGAGCTTGCTTGGGAGCTTGCCAGAGGCAGGATTTGAACCATGGACCTTCTGGTCCATAGTCCAGTACCTTAACTGCTAGGCTAGGCTACCACAGTCCCCCAGTGTTTTGTCTTGGCACTGTTGTTAGTGTTGTCTGTTTGTAATAGCAGTTTGTCTGGTGGTATGGTTAGCATTGTTTGGTTCTATTTCACTTGTGGGCTGGCTGGTATAAGCACTTTTTTTGTGTAGCGCTCCTAGGGTATTACCATTGTGTGTCCGTGTGTTAGCATTGTTGGTATTGGCACTGTGTTCTTTTGTTTCGTTGCCTGTTCCCCTCTCTTCTCACTTTGTCCACAATAAAATAAACCAGTCACACTTGCGCATACATCTGCTTCCATCTCTCTTCCTTGCCCTAAGCGTTACACAATCTATCAGTCAAACACAAGTCATGTATGGCAGTACTTTTCAACACTTGCAGCCGCTCGAACAGCGAATAAATCTTCCTTGAACCGCTGTTTGTCTTGTCGGAGCTCCCCAAGCTCCTTTCTCGAGCTGGGAGTACGATGAACCTTCAGCCTTTTCTTTTTCATACCCGTCCTTCTCCAAAGCAAAAAATAAAGCGAGTAGTGCTTCTCATGTTTCTTCATTCTCACCACCATATCGCTAGCCAAGGCTTTACTTGCTGCACCAAAACAGAAAATGGTTTGCGTCATCAGACTTTCGGTGCTGTGTAGTTGTGCACATCCATTATGTGGATCTCCTGTTCCTCCACATCCCAAAGGAGAGCGATTGGATTGAGATCTGTGAGGTTAAAGTGAACTTGTGTTCAGTTTGAGATGATTTGAGGTTATCCTGCTGGAAGTAGATCTCTGAAGATGGTACACTGTGCTCATAAAGGGGTGCACATCGTCAACAACAATACCCAGGGAAGCTGTGGGGTTTAAGCAATTCTCAGTTGATATTAAGGGACCCAAAGTGTGCCAAGAAAATACCACACACCATTACACCACCAACAGCCTGAACCGTCGATACAAGGCAGGATGGAGCCGTACTTTCATTTTTTTGTTTATGCCAAATTCTGACCTGACCATCCAAACAAAGAGCTTTGGTGCTCTGATTCAGTCATGTGCCCAAGCTCTAGAGACCATGACCCAGAAACTCCCGGTGATCAATAACATACTAGCCAAAATCCAATGCCTTACTTACTGGAAATTTGAAACAAAAATATGCTGGATCCCGAGCCATCCTGGCAGAAAAGCTGACAAGGCAGCACGCAGCCCCAAGACCAAGAAACCAGCTTCGGATGCCAAACCCGCAATACAAACCTATATTAAAAGCCTATGGCAATGAGTGGGGAAGCCAGAGGAATAACAAACTACAAAAGATAAACCCTAATATAAACACCAACATAATAGCACGCCTCCAACAGGACTGATCTAACAACCTGTGCAAGATGCAGAATAGGACATGCAAAATTGACCCACTGTCACCTCTTAAAGGGAGAATCTCCACCAATTTGTGACATCTGCTCCACCGAAATAAAACATGTCATTTCAGAACGTAAGGAATACAAAGAGGCCAGACACAAACTAAAAATATCTGAAGACATGCACCATGTGCTAATCCCTGAAAACACCCATAAAACCCTGAAATTCTTGGACGCGATGGGAATTAAACCCCAACTGTAACTCTATTGTTAACATACCAGTGTCATGCCCACCCTCCTGCCATGAGCAAGGCCGAAAGGTAATTCATGGCATTACAAACAAACAAACCTGACCAGCTTAATGTCGCAGCAGAAATCGAGACTCATCAGACCAGATGACATTTTTCCAGTCTTCTATTGTCCAATTTTGGTGAACCCGTGCAAAATGTAGTCTTAGGCAGCGGGTGTGTTCTTATGCCATTGTAGCCCATATGCTTCAAGATTAAGTGCTGTGTGTTCAGAACTACTCTTCTGCATACCTCGAGTGGTTATTTGAGTTAATGTTATCTTTCTATCAGGTTGAACCAGTCTGGCCATTCTCCAGAGGCGTTTCCAGAACTGCCCTCACTGGATATTTGCTTTTTTTGGACCATTCTCTGTAAACCCTATAGATGGCGCGGTGTGAGAAAATCACAGTAGATCGGCAGTTTCTGTGATATTCAAATCACCTTAAATGACCTTTCTTGCTCATTCTGAAGCTCAGTTTGATTCAGCAGCTCGTCTCCATTATTTTTACATGCCTATCCTTTGAGTTGCTGCCCTGTGATTGGCTGATTAGATATAATAAGTGTTTGAACATGTACCTCATAAAGTGGGTATGCATTCCTTTTGTAAGCAGTCGTGCTTCTGGTCATATTCCAGATACAGTGGTGCTTGAAAGTTTGTGAACCCTTTAGAACTTTCTATATTTCTGCATAAATATGACCTAAAACATCATCAGATTTTCACACAAGTCCTAAAAGTAGATAAAGAGAACCCAGTTAAACAAATGAGACAAAAATATTATACTTGGTCATTTATTTATCGAGGAAAATGATCCAATATTACATATTAGTGAGTGGCAAAAGTATGTGAACCTCTAGGATTAGCAGTTAATTTAAAGGTGAAATTAGAGTCAGGTGTTTTCAATAAATGGGCTGATAATCAGGTGTGAGTGGGCACCCTGTTTTATTTAAAGAACATGAAAAAATAGAACTTTTTGGTTTAAAAGAAAAGCGTTAAGTTTAGAGAAAGGAAAACACTGCATTCCAGCATCAGAACAAATCTGTGAAATGTGGTGGTGGTAGTATCATGGTTTGGGCCTGTTTTGCTGCATCTGGGCAGGACGGCTTGCCATCATTGGAACAATGAATTCTGAATGATATCAGAGAATTCTAAAGGAAAATGTCAGGACATCTGTCCATGAACTGAATCTCAAGAGAAGGTGGGTCATGCAGCAAGACAGCGACCCCCCTAAGCACACAAGCCGTTCTACCAAAGAATGGTTACAGAAGAATAAAGTTCATGTTTTGGGAATGGGCCAAGTCAAAGTCCTGACCTTAATCCAATGGAAATGCTGTGGAAGGACCTGAAGTGAGCAGCTAATGTGAGGAAACCCACCAACATCCCAGAGCTGAAGCTGTTCTGTACGGAGGAATGGGCTAAAATTCCTCCTCAAGAGAACCCAGTTAAACAAATGAGACAAAAATATTATACTTGGTCATTTATTTGTTGAGGAAAATGATCCAATATTGCATATTAGTGAGTGGCAAAAGTATGTGACCCTTTGATATCAGTGTCTGGTGTGACCCCCCTGTGCAGCAATAACTGCAGCTAAATGATTCCTGTGACTGTTGATCAGTTAATTTCTCCTTCAAAGTAACTGCTAATCCTAGAGGTTCACATACTTTTGCCACTCACTAATATGTAATATTGGATCATTTTCCTCAATAAATAAATGACCAAGTATAATATTTTTGTCTCATTTGTGTAACTGGGTTCTCTTTATCTACTTTTAGGACTTGTGTGAAAATCTGATGTTTTAGGTCATATTTATGCAGAAATATAGAAAATTCTAAAGGGTTCACAAACTTTCAAGCACCACTGCAGTTGTGTGTTTGTTGGGTGGGTTCACCGGTGTATTTATCTGGACCGCTGGCGCTAGGGCTCGAGCTGTACCTACACCTCCAGAGATAAGTCTGTTCAAAAGTGAATTTCGTAGCTGTGATACGCGGTGTGTATTTCCTGCTAGCATTTAGCAGAGCTCGGTCTGTACTATTCCTGACCCCTTCACCTGCATCGAGTGAAAATGGTGAGACTGCTCTCTGCTCCTGGGGTCCCTTCCACTTTGCCAGCTTTCACCCTTCAGCCTGATAAAAGGCTCAGTCAGCTGAACATGACCTCCATCACCAGCGGCTCATTTAGGTCAGTCCGACGACCCCCACTCGTGGCTTTACAGAGCAGATGGGTGGATCAGGAGTGAAGGTCTCATTACCAGCAGCAGCTCCTGCATTCCGTTATTACTGCACATATCAGTGAATGGAAGCAGAAAGGACTTAACACTCCAAGTGACCATTTCACACCTGATTTGAGGACAGGGCTAGTATTTGGAGATGCGGTCGATATGGATTAGCATTAAGGCTGGGTTTGCATCGTATTTGCCACATTTCCCAATCTCATTCACTGAACGTTTGGGCACATTTGGTAAAATGTTTATTAATATTTTCATTTTCACATTTTATCCCATCTCATTTGGGTGAGGTCAAATGGTATTTTTGTTCTGTTGTCCTATGTGCTATAGTTTATTTTCTTTTATTATACTCTTCATAATAATGAATTCTGTCTATATACAGTATTTTCTTTAAATCTGTTCTCTCAATGTTTTCTGTTTATTTAAACCATGACTTATTACTATTATTAATAAATTAGTTTCTTACATATATCATCTAAGCCGCCCAAGGAGGTTGGGTCTCTTTGCGTCCCAAGGTTTCTTCCTTACAACGTTTAGGGAGTTTTTCCTTGCCACTGTCGCCCCAGGCTTTCTCAGTCTGGGCTTTGGATCTAGATCATAAAACATAATACATTTTAAAGTTCCTTTTTTATACAACGCTCCATTTTGTAAAAAGCACTATGGATATAAATTTGACTTTGGTGCCTGGAGCCTATTCTAAAACTTACAAGGGGCAGATGAGTGTAGTGTGTGGGCACCTCGGTCTGTGCCGTGCTTCACACGGATGTCTCAGGAGCCTCTGGCAAGTCAGAAGCATCTGGAAAACACACATCCTGAACCTTTGGTGGCAGGAGCCATACACCTGGGATGTCCGTGCTGAATAACCGTACACCTGGACGGACTTAAACCTCATGTCATCAGATGTGGGATAAAATCAGCTACAAGTCGGAAGTGTGAAACCATCCTTTGTGCTCCACAAGTTTGTGCAAGATCTGATGGTCCATGTTATCCAGCATAACTTCCAAATATTACGTAGATCATCTTGCGACATTGCTGAACGCTTAGCTTTTTCTGTCTAAGTGCCCCCATAAATGCCCAATAAGCTTCAGGTCAAGTGACTGTGGAGGACAGGCCGTGACAGTCAGCACTGCATGACCTTCTTTGGTCTTCAAGTGGGTGTTGAGGTGTGTTTTGGGTCATGATCCTGCTGCAATATGAATCCTTCTCCGCAAAGATCCAGACGAGAATTTTCACTTAAGGCAGCGATACCAGTGCCAGTTTAAGGCTGGATTCCATATTAAATGTGATAAAGGAACCTAAAACTGTTTATTGGTTTCCCTGTTTTTTTTTTTTTTCCTTTGTTTCATTTGGAGTTAATATCCGTAGCTAACAGTCTGGCAGTATAGCCCACAGTCTTCTGTAACGCGTTGTGTGTTGGTGGCGTTCTGGCACTCTCCTAGTGTGTTTCAGGCAACTCTGCACTTACACTTCAGATCCATCAACTAACAAGATTATGTGCTTGCCTACAGGACTGGATATGATGCTTTGTCTGCCTCTGGAGCCTGAATAACTCTCGCCGATGATAAAGCCTCTCTTGTTGGAAAGAATCCTCTTTTTTTGCAGTTCCTAACTTTTTGAATTCTCTTTCCGACAGACACGTGGACCATGACTCCGATGGACATATCAGCTTCAAGGACTTTGAGGACATTATCAGTTATGGGCTGGCCGACAGCTGAGGCTCGGCGCTAAAGCGAACAGTAAGAGCTCACGTGGATTTGGAGATGCTGGATATAAACAGTTGGTTTTCTGCACTTGTCTTTTGTGTAATCTTAATTCAGATAGGAAATATTTGATCCTTTTGATGCACCAAGCTCACAAAGATTGGAATGAAGATCAGTGGAAAAGAGGATTCTGTAGTGATGAATCCACATTTTTGGGTCTAGTCGTTGTCATCGTTATATAGGGTCATTATACTATTGTTAAAACGACACATCTAATGGTGGCCTAAGACTTTTGTGTACATTTATGGTTAGGGGGCTTGAACTTTTCCGGGTCAAGGCAAAGAATGTCTCTAGAGTAAGGACCATAAGTCCTGAGAGTAGATCTCATCATAGTTTGTACAGATCTACAGATATGGATTCTAAGCGTTCCTATGAGTGATCAAAAAACAACCTACAACCCATGTGAACAATCATTTTGAAATTCTGAAGTAAGAAAAAGAGCTGACCACTTATTACATCAATTAAAAGCCCTGGACTCCAAAACAAACCCAAAGATCCTGAAATTTTTGGAAAGCAAAGTTCTAATCCATAGGGTTATAATATAAAACAGACGACAGCTACAGTACTGCGCAAAAGTCTTAGGCCGCCATTAGATGTTTTAGCAATGGTATAATGAAGGTACATAATTATTTCTCACTCTTCATTCATATACAAACAAAATATGGGAAATATGTACACAAAAAAAAAAAAAATCAGAACAAAATGGTTTATGCAGGCAAAAGTCAGTATTTGAAGTGAAATCCCTGAAAACTGATGTCTTGGCTGCTACCCTTTCCAAAAACCATTCCTGATCAAACATCTTCAGACTGTAGAAGGTTCAGACTTGGTGTCCCGATGAAGCTTCCAGATGCTGCTCTTGTGCAGGTGTATGGGCAGGGAACACTACATACTCACCACTGCAGCTTATAGAAGCTGTTTTTTCTGACTAGTTCTCAGTTTTTAATACTGCCTACACATACCATTGCTGAAACAACAAATCTAATGGTGGCCTAAGACTTTTGGACGTACTGTATAACAGAGAAGTCACTGTTACACAAGACGTGTTTGTGTACTTTATAGAGTGTGTGGTACAGAAATAAAAAGGGACGCCTTTCAGTTCAGTCTGTTATTGCTCAGTTGTGAAGATGCGTCTCTGGTAATTGTTTTTCTGTTAAAGAAATGGATCTATCAATATTAAGACAGAAAATTAACCTTTCTCTGACACAATGGCACAATCACGTTCATATTTTTGAATAACAAATTACACCAAATATTAGGAGAGTAATGATGCACTCTTGGTCATGATTTAATTTGATTCACGGTACTGAGTCCGCAATTAGGTTTTCTTAGGATTGTTTTTTTATTTCTGAAGTGTAAACAATGCAAAACTCACTTTTTGATATGTTTTTAAACTAACAAAAAAAAACCCTTCAATCCCATGCAATTATAATAAGATTCTGGAAACAGGTGCAGATAATGTGAAAACATTCCTTTATTTCTGAAGAATAACATTTCAAAAATGTAAAAATTGAAACAAAAATATTTAGTCTACAGCAATTAAGAGTTTTACTTGTGTATGGGAGCATGATGCCCTCTGGTGTTCAAAAAATGCAGTTGCATTAGATGGCATAATAAATAGAATAGATGGCAGCGTCAATCCTTTAAATCGCGATTCATTACACCCCTACCAAATACTGATTAACTTCACACTAAAGGGGAACATTTGTTTAAGTCTAGCAACGTCCCTGCTTCTCAGAGCAGCAGAAGAACTGGGAAGCCCACAGCCCAATGATGAGAAACTGATGCATACAAAGGGCAGACGTGGGTCATCATAGACAGTATTCTGTAACTGTACCCGCTATAGAATGTCTACTGACATTACCAGCGAGTCTAAAAAATGTTTTAAACCTCATCAACTCTGCTGAACCTGATATAATGTATATCATACCACAGTTAGTTCCGACGCTGCAATCTGATTGGCTGAGAGACGTTCTAGGAGTGCCAATATTGCCCGACAATGACACTCTGACCGAAGCTCTTCAAGTGTCACTCCACCAAGCGACCTAGCAGCGACGCCAACCATAACAAAGCAGCAACGTTATAATTATACAAGTACTAGGCTGCTGAAATGAATTGGGTTTATAAAATGTACTGGCTGTTAATGAGCCCTTCCAGTGAGGTTCATCGTCCTTACAAACAAGGATTCTGATGCGTTAGAAAGGCAGAGAAACTAAGTCAGTCCTTTAAATCAAACGTCCGGCTCTTAATGGATTCACAGCTCGACTGAAGAGCAACGAGACTGAAGATCAGTTTTAGTCGCATCAACAGAAATGCTGAATCAGCTTCATCCCTCACAGAGACGTCGTTTGCTGGAGTTAAACTCGGCTCTTCCATTAAACACCATCGGCGGCTGATCGGAGCTTCGTTCATGGATCTGTAAGTCCAGCTCTAACCCGACCGAGCTGCTGATGCTCTGTAACTCTAACCTTTCTGACTGATCAGATTAACATTACATTTTTCGGACCATAAGGCGCACTTAAAATCCTTTAATTTTCTCAAAAATCGACAGTGCACCTGCGTCTGATGTATGAATTAATTCTGGTTGTGCTTTCTGACCTAGAACCGATTGTAGATGGTACACGGCGCTCATACATCTGTCAAAATGTTTTAGCACAGCCTTGGTAAGTTACGAAGCTTACGGCCACCGTAGTGCGCAGCATCCGCGGAGTAATACGGTATGTGCTTCAGCATTAGGGTACGTGCATTCATTCATTCATTTTCGAAGCGGATTTCAAACACAGCGCTATCAGTCACGCAGTACAACATGGACATAGAGCAGCTGTGAGAGAATTCAACATTAACGAATCAATGGTACGGAAGTGGAGGAAGCAAGAAGACGCCCTGCGCCAGGTAAAGACCAAACTGAGCTTCTGACGAAACTTAAGAGTTTTGTTTCATTTCATGCGCCTTATAATCCGGTGCGCTTTATGGTCCGAAAAATACGGTAATAGCTTCATCTAACACATTTAGAATCACTAGTCAAGTAATGGAGGTTATAACAGGATTCTAGACTTTTAACTTTCATTTTTTTCTGTTGGTAGAATAGTGTCTGCTTCATAAAGGCCTATTCACACTGAGTACGATGTTTTCGCACGTAAAAAAAACACGTGATTTTTAACGTAGTGGGACCTTCACGCCGAGTACGCTACATTTTTTTTTTGGTCTAAACACTCAAACTTCCTGTCTGCTTTTTCTTTTTTTAATTCCCTTCTCTTATTGTGTCGGAGATTTCGCCATGTCTTTTTCACAACTTAATAAACAAATAAACAAAGTGAAGATGAGCGCAGGGAGCTCTAGTTTGTGTTTTTGTGATCATGAACAGATCAGAATGCACTTCGATAAATAATCAGATGCTTCCATCCAGTCCCTGTGCTCGTCCTATAAGCTCTTGATGAGCTGTTCTGCCCGACGACCGAGCTCTGATTGGTCAGCCTGATTTCAACCCCTTTTTCTTTCCTTCCTTCCTTCCTTCCATTCATTCTTTTTGTCTCTGTCCTTCTTTCTTTATTTATTCCTTATTTTCCTTTCCTTCCTGCTAGGGCTGCAACTAACGATTATTTTAATAATCGATTAATCGGTCGATTATTTTTATTAATCGATTGATCGGATTAAAAAAAAAAAAAACATTTCCATGTCTTTATTCAGGAATATAACATTGAATAACAGAGCAAATAAGTGATAATTGAATAATAATAAATTAAATGTATTAATAAATTAAAATAAATTAAATAATAGTGTGTATACTTGTATTTATTCTGTTTCTTCCTTCTTGGTGCCGTAACAAGATCATTTCCCCCTGTGGGATAATAAAAGGCTATCTTATCTTATCTTAATAAAGAAGAATAAATGCATCTCTGATGCAAACACTACATACAAAACTCATTCACTCCCTTTCTTTAGGAACTTTGCAATGCAAAAATGTTAGCATGTCAACATGCTCCTGGCTTAAGCTGGCTCTCTTTTTAGAGACTATATTTCCTGAAACAGAAAATAGGCACTCAGACAGTGTTGAAGTAGCAGGAATGCGTAAATAGGACTTGGCTAGCCTGGCTAATATAGGATATCTGTCTCTTAACCCCATAACTGTCATTATCCAGCTAACAAGCAAAAACAGCATCAACCGTGCTATTTCCGTTCCCATAGTGTGTGGGTGCCGTTACGTTTCCTCACTTCAAAACGGAACAAACTCGGGATATTGTGGTGACTTACGCTGTTGCTGAGTTCCCTTCATCCTCATCAGTGACACCACGTTTGCGTTTCGAGGGCTGTATCAGCACCGGGGTGCCCCCGTGCCAGGTCAGATCACTTTTGCAAAGCTTGCATGTTACACATTGTTTAGTTGTGTGAAGCGTGAAGTGCTCCTACACTTTTTAGGACTTAAGCCGAACCTTCTTCTCTCCGTCGGTCATGTTTCATTTGTAGGATTTATTCCATTCTTAACGCTAACTTACTTTGAATGTTCCGCCTCCATGCTGGCTCCACCTCGCTCCGTTCAATCGCTCGTATTTTTTTCCAGCGTGACGAAGTGACGCAATGAAAGTAAGCGGTTATGATAAGGTGGGGGACACATAAATCATGTGACACAACGAATCGAGTCGACACTTTTAATAATCGATTGTTATCGATTTTATCGATTCGTTGTTGCAGCCCTACTTCCTGCCTTTTCTTCTTTCTCTCCTTCCATTCTGTTTGTCTTTATTTCTGTCTGTCATTCCTTTTTTTGTTTTCTTTAATTTCCTTCCGCATTTTCTTTACTTTCTTATTTCTTTCTTTTTTGTCTTTTTCTATCTTTTTTCTCTTTCTTTCTTTCCTTCCTTCAAGAAAATGGTTCCATCCAGTACCTGTGAGCTTTATCACCATCATTCTCCAGCCTTCAGCTCTATTCCACCAGATCTTTTCTTTAATATCTAATGTTTTTAGAGGCAGCCTGTTGCTCATCTTATAAGCTCCTGATGAGCTGTTCTGCCCGGCAACCGAGCTCTGATTGGTCAGTGATTTTAAGGAAGAGTACAGTGTTGCAGTCTGTCGGTTTCTGACTCAGTGTGAACTTTTTTTTTAACTCGAATTTCTGAATGTAAATGAACTCTTAGCAGTATTTTTGTTTACTGTCTGTATAATAAACAGTTGGGGAATTCTGTTCCTCAGCTCTGACTGAAGAGCCATAGTCTGATGTAGCAGCCCGATAGAATGAAACTATTTTTACCTTGTTGGTCAAATAGTGTTTTTCTGTCTTCCATCTTAAAATATAACAATCGGAAATAATGGAACTGTGGTATAATCGCCAACATGTGTGTTAGATCTCCCCGGAATGTGTTATTGCTTAGATATCTGGCCACTGATGGTTCTATGGTGGTCTCTTTGCCCATAAAGGGAAAGAGTATGCTGTATGGTAGCCATCATTAATGTTCCAGTGTGTGGAAGTAAAGGCAGGAACACCTAGGAACTGACTCCCCAGTGAACAGGTTTTATGACACTTTCCCAACCAAGCACATTTCAGATCAGTTAAGCCTTAGGTAGGTTAGCTCTCCCTGATACAGTGCTCAGGCATTAGTAAGTGCACTCTGGCCTTTTCTATTGAATCTTGATCTTCAGTGATGGAGAGTTGAGTTTGGTGATGAGCTTTGATGTCCTATCGATCCGCCCAGAGCGGGGCTGCACTGTGTAATAGGGATCTGCACAGTTCTATTGTCCGGTTGTCTAACAGGCCGCATTAAGGATAAACCCAGTCTCGCCTGGTCTAATTCACTAGCCTGCCCAGTCTCAGTCAGGAGAACTCACTTCAGGTCGGTCTGCAGCCGTGATGAGCAGAAGTGTGGGCTTTGCTGTTTCCGCCAAGTGTTCTCGGGGTAGTAACCGAGCTCTCCTGTGTACCTGAGTTCAGTCATCAAGCCCATTACACAGCACGTCAAGGTCTGGATGTCTCCTAATCCTGCTCGCTCAATCTGCTTGCACCTGAGAACCAGGCGGCTCGCTTTCTGATCCGAACATCATGTTGCGTTTTTAATCAGCCTTCGAACAGGAACGTCTCGCATAGCCCGTGCTCACCTTTCCAGGGATCTTTTTATGTGACTCTTGTCGCACGCGATTATGAAACTGTAAGTACGTGTTTGCGGTTTGTTCAGATTTACTGCACTCCCGTCTGAATAAAGATTAATTTGTTTTTGTAATCAGTCCCGTGCCCTCGTCCGTACGACACGAGCGCGCCCTTCCCTCAAATCCATCAGGGGCTCAGGAGGCAGCGAGCGAGGAAATGGACTCGGTGGAACAATAATCAAATAGTTTTAATCAAATGCGTGTTTAATCCACCCACGGCTCATTTTCAGTCAGGGTTTGTTGTTCAAAAATGGTCATGAGCGAGCTGGTTTAATCCTCACCTTCCTTTGTGGAGCTAATTAAGTGAATCCTGCCATTTAATTGGTGTGCGTGAGAGAGAGAGGGAGCAGGGGATGTGGAGAATAATGCCTTGGGCCAAACCCCCTGCGGCGAAAATCATGGTGTTACGTTGCAACGTGGCTCCAATTTATGTCCCGCCAGCGGAATGAAAACCTACAAATAAAAGCGTGAGCCGCCTGTCTGTGCTGGTGCCGGTGCCGGGCTGCACGGCGCTCCCGCTCTGACACCGAGACTTTCACCTGAACTCGCTGTTGATCAACAGCAAAGAAAATAATTCTACTGCTGACAGTTACTGGCCTGATCGGGTGTAATTTATTCCTCACAACTGCACCGAGTCAAGCTGCTCGTTTTCACCGGGGATGAGATTGGATGCTTTATTGCTTCTGCAGCAACAGCATAGATCACATGTGAGCTGAATGAGAGCTCATGAGCCACTGGCATGAACTCCAGCCGTCTGCATCCAAGTCATAATAAAGGCCTTTTCACACACAGTCTGATTTGAACGTATGAAAAGATGCACGTCAAGTTTTGAAAAAGATCATGCGTATCTCAATGCAGTCCGAAACTGACGGACTGAAATGCTGGGTAAAATATTTAAGCCTGATCTAATTTCTGCCTTAAAATCAGGCCGACCAATCAGAGCTAGGTTGCCGGGCAGCTCATCAGGAGATAGGACGAGCAACAGGCTGCCTCTAAAAACATGGATATGAAAGAAAAGATCTGGTGGAATAGAACTGAAAGTGCTATTAGTGCCAATAAGGGCACTCTGACCGACGCTCTATAAGTATTGTTCCGCGGCATACACACACAACTTAGCACCGATACCGCCCTAAAAACAAAAAAAAGTTTATAATGAGACAAGTAAAAACCCTGCTGAAATGAAAGCTATCATTAGTTTATAAAATCTATTGGTTTTGAAAACATTTAAATGTGTTTTAGATGAAGCTATTAAATGACAAACCTGAGCCAATGGTTTATCACCGTAGGATTTGGAAGCTGGAAAAAGCCAAATGAAGTCAGTCCTTTAAACCAAACGTCCTGCTCTTAATGGACCCACAGCTCGACTGAAGAGCAACGAGACTGAAGATCAGTTTTAGTCCCATCTACAAAAATGCTGAATCAGCTTCATCCCTCACAGAGACGTCGTTTGCTGGAGTTAAACTCGGCTCTTCCATTAAACCCCATCGGCGGCTGATCGGAGCTTCGTTCCTCTGGCAGGTTTGTTATCTGTAAGTCCAGCTCTAACCCAGAGAAGCTGCTGATGCTCTGTAGCTCTGCCCTTACATTTCTGACTGATCAGAGTACGTATAAGCGGCCAAGGGAGGTGATAGGAAACTCGGTCGACCAAATCCTCAGTTGAACAATGCTTGCTTTATTTCCGATCATCCCATTGACACCCGTCAGCGAAAAGTTCATACCACGCGCCCGCGAGGTGAACGCCAACCACTAGTTCTCCTCCACGACTCCCTTTCCCCCGGAAATGATTCCCCCCTTTATAAATACATAACCGTCATTCTCATTACATGATCACCTCAACACACACATCAACCTGCTTTAAATTACTATTATCAATAATTGTGACGCCAAACCTACGTGAAGTAAAAGGATTATGCATAAACATGGCTAATAACTACAAACCTACTAGACATGCATAGGGTGATGACGTCACACATTAGCTCGTCATCACACAGATTCACATTAAGAGCTTCATCATACAGATTTATAATCTCTAATCAAACCGGATCTAGACTTTGGTTCTAACACTGGGATCTCACTCCGATCTGCTTCAGTCGGTAGAACAGTGGATCTTAGTCACAGCCTGCCTTTATAAACCCCACCCATTTTATTTGCTGAATGTAAATAAGCTTTCTTTTTAATAAATTAAAACTAACCAATCGATATATTTGTGTTTAGTCTGTATGATAAACAGTTATGGGTCATTCTGTTCCTCTGCTTTAATAACTGAAGGGTTTAGCCGCGGGGGAACGATAGCATGGAACTATTTTACCTTGTAAGCGTGATAAACAAATCGATTTTTCTGTCCTCTTTATCTTAAAATCTAACAATAAATGGCGATAATGGAACTGTGGTATAATCACCAAAACAAGCACGTTTAAGATAAATTCAGCTTATGATGGACTTGTCAGAACGTATCCCCATCTTAAATCGGGGTACCTGTGTTCTGATGACAGCAAATTAAATCGAGTCTGTGTACAATGGCGGTATCTTCCACACCAAACGCGATTCTTCGGATGGCGAAAATGTTTCCTTGTTTAATTCCGCCTCTGCTCAATTTTTGTGAACTTTTGTGGGTGATAAACCCAGTCGACTGGCAAGTTTTACTGCCTTTTCTTAAATTCATTCATTAATCAGTCAGATCCCAGGCAGGACAAGGCTTTGAACTTCTGAATTAACCTCTCCAAAGTCAAATGTTCCACTTAAATTGATGGGATTGGAAGTGGGTTGTTAGAGGTGCGCTTGTTAATTTAAAAAAAAGGTCTGATTCTGCTCAGGAAATATTTGCTCATGTGAAATACCCAAATCAGAAAAAGTGCATTGTTCCTTACA
This sequence comes from Ancistrus triradiatus, assembly GCA_025084515.1. Classification (NCBI taxonomy): domain Eukaryota; kingdom Metazoa; phylum Chordata; class Actinopteri; order Siluriformes; family Loricariidae; genus Ancistrus; species Ancistrus triradiatus. The sequence continues at coordinate 275,022 of JAJAGP010000798.1, read as the reverse complement.
TTTACTTTGACTTTTGTTTTATTGCAGACAGTAAGAGCCACAGATATTTCATTTGTTTTTACTGGTCAATTTAATTTCATTTGTTAATACATTCCAATAAAAGTTGACATGGGAGCAGTTTAGGATCAGACATAAGGTAAAAACACTAATGATGTGATGTTACCTTACCTTAGTTTAAGACTATAATATAATAAAGATTAATAATATTATTAGGGTGTATGTAATTGAATGTTATGTTTAATCTCGTCTCGGCCACTCCTGGTCTTGACTCGGACTTGGTGTCCCGGTCTTGATCTTGACTCAAACCCAGCTCTAGTGGTCTTGATTACAATACTAGTTGTCATACAAACCTCACCTCTTCAAGACCTGCATAGCAACCAGTGGATGTTGAAATGGCATCCCTAGTCCAGTAGAGCGCTGGACACCCCAACGTCAGATAATAAGGCCGTGTTTTGGTGTTCCTCACCTCAGGTGGGATATGAACCAGAGTGGCTCGGCCTTACTGACCAGGAAGCATTTAGCAGGAGCAGCTCCTGGTGGCTTGGCTTGGTGGTCATATAAGCTCCAGCTGCTTGAACCGGCACTTCATGAGGGGCTTTGTTTGAATCCTACATGAGACTGGAAACGTGAAGGTCGAGTGGTTATAATGCTTTGCTTGTTGAAATTAGCAGGCATCTTTGTCCAGATTGACTTCTAAGCTGAGCAACTGAGGTTCAGGACCTTCCTGAAGTGCTAACTTTACCTCACAACATTTGAATTAGTCTAGAGCTTTAACCACTGGGCCAAACCTGACCTGCGAGGTTATATACAAGGTTTTTCCAGGCTGAACTATAAATGTTCAGCCATTCTGCTGAGTAGACGCATGAGAAATAAATAATCTTTCCACAAAACGTTTTAAACTGTGCAGAATGCCTTTGCACAGTTTGTTCTTGCAGCTGTCTACAGTGAGTGCATCGGTTAAAATGGCCGACGTTGGCTCGTACACGTACCTCTAGCACAGGTAACACCAACATGAATTAGATGTGTGTAAGGCTTCTGTGTTTGTGCGTGTAGATGTCATCCTGTGACCTACTAAATGAAGTTCTCCTCACCAAACCTCTCGTCAGCAGTCCCTGCATCGAGCAGGTGTATGAAGAGCGCGAGAGAACGAGAAGCAACCAAAAGAAAAGGAGAACATGGAGTGGATGAAATATCATTAATCAGCCCTGACAGATACAAATGAGGGACCGTGCTCCCTGCTCTACCTGCTTGCAGATACGCGGCGCTGCTGCCGAGTGTGCTGTCTGCAGAGCCAGAGCTTCTCTGTTCTTCATCTCCCTTTGGATTTAAAGCGCTTCTGTGCAGGAAGCGTTCAAAAGATGAGACGTGTCCAGTTATCTGGTCAGAAACAACCTCCTGCTGCTTGCGTTCACACGGAGCTGACTTAAATAAGGCAGGCTCTCATTATCCATGGAATAAAATGGAATGCATCTCAACCGGTCCGCATTTTGACCTGGACAGCACAGTGTGATGGTTTGGAGATGCCTTGCTGGACATGGGGCCATCGCTGACGGAACCATGAATTCTGTACAAAGTTATGTCTGTCCACCTTCTCCTGAGATTCAGTTCATGGACAGATGTCCTGACATTTTCCTTTAGAATTCTCCTGATATCATTCAGAATTCATTGTTCCATCAATGATGGCAAGCCGTCCTGCCCAGATGCAGCAAAACAGGCCCAAACCATGATACTACCACCACCATGTTTCACAGATGGGATAAGGTTCTTATGCTGGAATGCAGTGTTTCCCTTTCTCCAAACATAACGCTTTTCTTTTTAACCAAAAGGTTCTATTTTGGTCTCATCCGTCCACAAAACATTCTTCCAATGGCCTTCTGGCTCGTCCACGTGATCTTTAGCAAACTGCAGATGAGCAGCGATGTTCTTTTTGGAGAGCAGTGGCTTTCTCCTTGCAGCCCTGCCATGCACACCATTGTTGTTCAGTGTTCTTCTGATGGTGGGCTCATGAACTTTAACATTGGCCAATGTGAGAGAGGCCTTCAGTTGCTTAGAAGTTACCCTGGGGTCCTTTGTGACCTCGCCAGTCATTTACATCCCAGTGCATGTGAACTTATTGATCAGGTTACTAATAAAATCAGACTTTTTACAGTTATCAGACTGAGTGCATGTAAACACTTCTTGCTGCTAAAGTGATGTCAGCAGTTATAAAGTTGGCAGTCACTTTTTCACACACAAGCACTGTGTTTCAAATACGAGTTCTAACTCGCAGTATCACACATTTTCCGTCTTCTACATGACCAGAGCTTCTAATGACTGGTTTTACTCGCTACTGTTTATCAATTAATCTTGTTATGCAGTCTCATCCGGTGGAGGATGGCTTCCCTATTTCACAGTTTCCTCTACAGGGTTCTTCCTAATTGGTCTCAGGGCATTTTTTTCTTGCCACTGTCACCTCTGGCTTGCTCATTTGGGTCTAGACTTGGCAATATAAAATGAAATATCATTCACATTTGAGTCCTCCTCGTACTGATAAGGGTCACAGGGTCTGGTATCTCAGAGAACATATGCCCTGGATGGGATGCTGGTCCAACTCAGGGTCATCAGGGGTCACTGTTGCAGAGCGGAGGGATCATACTATTCCTCAACCACAGCAAATCATGCCTGTGTGTGGGCTGGAAGGCACCACCAGGATTTGAACCTGGGGCACAGTCATGGTGGACAAGCATATTACACTGCTGGGCCACCAGAGTGGAACAGAACCTGTGGAATATTGTATTGTTGTAGTGTTTTGAGTTCGGGGGGCTGTTACGCATCATAATGTTCTATTTTAAGATTCAGTGCAAGAAATATAGGACCAAAAACTTTTACAGCAGTGTGGATGGTCCTGATGATGGACTCAAATGTACTAATGCAGTACAGACGATGCAGTTTTTGGGTCTGAACTCTGACATCACATTGTTCTCCATCTTGTGCGTTAACTGTTAGTGGTAGCTCTCTCTCGCACTTGTCTGTCCCTGTTCTCATTCCATGTTCTGAGTGTAACAAGACCATGTTTGTGACTTTAAGGCCTTTTCACACCGACTGATTTTCATGCAAGAAAAAAAGCATCCTTTTTTTTTTTAAAAAAACCTTCATGCCAAGTCCGATGCGTTAATTTTTTTTGTCTAAACACTCAAACTCCCTGCTTTTGCTTTCTTTAATTTCCCTTCTTTTAGTGTGTCGGAGATTTTGCCATGTCTTTTTCCCTTTGTCAACTTAAAAAACAAAAACACGAGTGAAGATGAGTGCAGGAAGCTCGTTTGTTTTTTGTGATCATGAACAGATTAGCACTTAGATAAATAATAAGACGCTTCCATCCAGTCCCTGTGAGCTTTATCACCATCATTCTCCAGCCTTTCAGTTCTGTTCCACCAGATCTTTTCTTTAATATCCATGTTTTAGAGGCAGCCTGTTGCTCGTCCTATAAGCTCCTGATGAGCTGTTCTGCCCGGCAACCGAGCTCTGATTGGTCAGCCTGATTCTAATGCAGAAATTAGAACAGGCTCCAGTTAAACATTTTACACAATGTCGCGGTCCGTCGGTTTTGGACTCAGTGTGAAGGACTACAGTTAACACTACAGGAAGTGGGCGGGTCCAGTGTTATGAGCTGATTTACATATTACGCAATCTTGAGCTAGTTGACTGGAAACAGTCACTACTAGGTGTAAAAGCTAGAGGTTTAAATCTAAACATTAAATTATCCAGATACAAGAGGCACTGGCTCTTTGGTTCTTGTTTGGTGGGTCGTGAACGGATGTTTCTCGAAGTGCAGACTCACATCTTTGTGCTGTGACATAAGATAGGGCACCTCTATAACCCACACCTCTAAACCCATTCGTTTATTGGCCCAGACTGTGAATGCAAGACATGACATGTACAGCTGTTTGTGTTATTAGCTCAGGCAATCAAAAATCACAGAAAATCCCGATCCAGGTTAAACATAACTGAGATGGCAATAAGTTATGAATAAGAATTACACCTCCTGTGTTCACACTTCCATCATGTCCTGCGTTTTGTAACCCCCACCCTTCGAGCTAACGTTACTCAGAGAGCTCTTGTCACTGACTAATGTTAAGTGTGATGGCAGGTTCTTGGGTGCCGTAAGCATATCGATCTTCCTAAGGGGAACTTATTAAACATGATTTATGGATACGTTTCTCCTTTGTTCAGCCTTAAGCTGCATTTAGCCACCCAAGATCTCAAATGTAATGGAAAGGAATCCAGTGGAACCGCGTTTTATTCATGGAACTGTGCTGCTCCAGAGTCTCACCACCTGAAGCAAACAAACACCGGATATAACCGTTCATCCTTTCAGGTGTATAAGGTGAAGAATCTAAACTGTTGCCCATATCCTCTTAACAGATAAGTGCAGAATGTTTAAAAGAAGCTTTGGTGTGTTCAGCGACAGCCAGAAGTTGGGACAGTATGGAAAATGCTTTGAGTTGTGACTTTCATGTTTGATCTGGTCAACTTAATTTCATTTGTTAGTAGACATACAATTCAGACCTGCAGGACATTCCAAAAAAGTTGGGACGGTAAAAAAAATGTCATTCCTTCCCGGTGGAATGACGTTCTCCACACATTCTCTTTTATGGACAGGTCAGGACTGCAGGCGGGCCAGTCCAGTACCAGTACTCTCTTCTTTGGTAGCCATGCCTTTGTAATGTGTGCAGCATGTGGTTTTGCATTGCTGAAAAAGCATGGATGTCCCTGGAAAAGATGTCGTCTTGAATTCAGCTTATGTTGCTCTAAAATCTCAGTGTACGTTTCTGCATTACTGCTGCATCACAGAGGTGGAAATGACCTTTACCAAGGGCCCTGACCCGACCCCATACCATGCCAGAGCCTGGCTTTTGGACTTTTCGTGTTTCGTCCGGAGCACACGCCGTCCATTTCTTTAAAAAAAGATCTGTTATACTGGTGGGTCTGAGCACAATCCTCACTTCCACTGTATGATGGTCCATCCCAGATGCCTCCGAGCCCAGAGAAGTCGACCCCCCCTTCTGGACATGGTTATAACATAAGGCTTCTTTTTAGCACAGTAACGTTTTAAGTGGTATTTGTGAATGTAACTCTGTATTGTAGAGCTTGGTAAAGGTTTGATAAAGGAATCCCTTGCCCATGTGGTTCTATCAGCTATGGATTAATGACGGTTCTTGATGCAGGAACAGGGAATGAGAACCTGAATGAGAACAAGAGGAAAAGGGTCAGAATAGAACTATGGTGGACAGTGAGTTCCATCATGTTGACCATAATGTTCATGAGGCCTCTATCAGGTGAACGCTAAACAACAATGGTGTGCATGGCAGGGCTGCAAGGAAAAAGCCACTTCTCTCCAAAAACAACTTCAAAAGTTCACATGAACAAACCAGAAGGCCATTGAAGAAAAGTTATGTATAGATGAGTCCAAAATAGGTTTAAATGAGAAAGGAAAATCCAAAATCAGAAGCTAAACCTGTCTGTGAAACATGGTGATGGTGACAAGTTTGGCCTGAATCATTATGTATACGTTCCCTCTGACCCTTTTTGCCTTCCACAACCAGCTGTTTAATTGCAGGCTTCTTATATATTCTATAGATCCCCTTTCGTTTCTCTTGTTGCTTCTATAATTCTATATGGTTGTTATACTGTTGGTAAAACAATGGTATCTAATCTACTGGTGGCCTGAGACTTTTGCACAGTACTGCACAGCGTTTCAGTTACTGCGTTTCAGTAAGGACTAGAAGGTCCTGGGTTCAAATCCTACCTGGCAAAGATGTCACTGTTGGGTCCTTGAGCCAAACCCTTAACCCACAGTTGCTTGGGCTGTTTATAGCGGGAATTTTTATAATAATAATAATAATGTATAGCTTTCATTTTCACCATTAGCCCTGGCGAGGGTTTGACAGCATGTCCGGGTGAATTGAAAATTAGAGACGTTGTCAGGAGTGATCACATGATTAATGCATGATTCATTCATTTGTCGGATGTGTGTGAAAGGTAAACTGCTCACGGATCATCAGTCAATTAGGAATCTATCGCCGATTAGACTTTGAAGTTGCAGTAATGAGGCAATTACTCTTTGAAGTCTCTTTTAATGAGGTGGCGGCGCAAACCCTCTTCATATTGTGCCCGCGCAGCACGAGGACGCCGTGTCCTTCTCCGCAGGTGAGAGGCTCCTCTCAGACCGCTTGCTTATCTTGCGCAGTTAAAGCACTGTGGGTAATAGGCAGGGAATGATGCCGGATGCGCCACGGCTGCCCCCCCCAAACACACACCCGGGCACGGCGGGCTTCCTCGTCCCTCTCCGTCATGTCTTGATCTGAGAGTGCACTTGGAGCTCTAATTATATGTGCAAACAGAGCACGACCTGTTGAAATCCACATTACAGTGTTCCAGTTAGCCCGACCAAATGGCACCGGCAGCTTCTAAAGGGCCTCTTATCACCAGATTTAGTATTTCCAGTGTATTAAAAGGTGCTGCTTGCTTTTTCAAGCCTTGCAACATAATTGCGTGCGCAGAAAAAAAAAAGCCTGGTTTTATGTAACCCGCCTTTCAGAGTGTTTGGCGAGACAGGGGTGTAATTTCCTCGGCAAAGGTGAAGGTCTATTCATCAGATTTCCACGGCTCATTCATTATTTCACGCCGGCGCGTTCATTCACACAGCGAGTCGGTTCATTCATGCCGTCTCAAGGGCACGCTGTTATTGTACAGTATTTCACGCTCAAGTAAACCGGCTTGACGTCGGTCTGCTCGAAATATAGCTCTGCAATTATTTTTAAGCTCCTCGTCCTTTTTTCCCGGCAAGCACGTTGCTATTTTCAGACGCTCAGAGCGTAGCCCCCAGACAAAACCGGAAACCGCCTGACAGTTGGGGATTAAATTAAGCTCGAGCGTAACTTCGCCGCAGTGTTTAATCCTGAAAATTGTTCGAGTGATGGCCTGTGATTTGTTTGGAGAAGCGAGATGAACAAGGCATCACCGCAGAACCGTTCGTTTCTAATGATGTGTGACTCGGCTGCTGCTCAGCACTTTAGCATGTTGTCAGTTTTCTGCCAAAGGTCAATTATATTAATTCCACTACATGGCCCTACGAATGGAGCGCCAGTCCAGATTGATTCGGCCTGTCCGTCGCCTCTGTGCCCTGTCTGCTGGTTAGTGATTCATGGCGCAGGAGCCCACTAATTACCACTGTCCATGTTCCAGCTGGACGGCAACATTAACCAGCCTACCCCTCTCGACTGAAGCTGACAAAAGGGAGACCCAGACAAACTGTGTGGGACACGGACAAGTCTGTTTATCTGGATCTAAACCGCAAAGAACCGCCGCGGACCTCCTACGAACGATCGTGAGAGCGCCGTTTGATGAGCTGGAAGATTTTGTTGTAAATGAGCTTCCAAGCCTTAGTAGGAACTGCTTCGTTTAAATAATGTAATCAGAAACGAGTTCTAAAGTCAGTTGGTTTTGGTGCTTTAGAAGGAATGAAGAGTATTTAGGGAAGAGTAAATGTCAGGTTTGGACCTGGGGTGAGGTTTGAGTACTGTGAGCTCGTCATGTGCAGTGTGAGATGACTTGAGCTTTGGGATATTGTGCATTATCCTGCTGGAAGTAAATACAGTGGTGCTTAAGTTTGTGAACCCTTTAGAATTTTCTAGATGTTTATTTAGCAATAACTGCAGCTAAACGTTTCCTGTAGCTGTTGATCAGTCCTGCACACCGGCTTGGAGGAATTTTAGCCCATTCCTCCGTACAGAACAGCTTCAGCTCTGGGATGTTGGTGGGTTTCCTCATATTAGCTGCTCACTTCAGTGGTCCTTCCACAACATTTCCATTGGATTAAGGTCAGGACTTTGACTTGGCCATTCCAAAAACATGAAACTTTATTCTTCTGTAACCATTCTTTGGTAGAACGGCTTGTGTTGCTTAGGGTCGTTGTCTTGCCTGCATGACCCACCTTCTCTTGAGATTTAGTTCATGGACAGAATGTCCTGACATTTTCCTTTAGAATTCTCTGATATCATTCAGAATTCATTGTTTCCATCAATGATTGGCAAGCCGTCCTGCCCAGATGCAGCAAAATAGGCCCAACCAACCATGATACTACTACCACCACCCATGTTCCACAGATGGGAATAAGGTTCTTATGCTGGAATGCAGTGTTTTCCTTTCTCCAAACATAACATATTCTTTTTAAACCCAAAAGTTCTATTTTTGTCTCATCCGTCCACCCACAAAACATTCTGCCAATAGCCGTCTGTTCGTCCACGTGATCTTTAGCAAAACTGCAGACAAGCAGCAATGTTCTTTTTGGAGAGGCAGTGGCTTTTCTGCTTGCATCCCTTCCATGCACACCAATTGTTGTTCACAGTGTTTCTTCTGATGGTGGACTCATGAACATTTAACATTAGCAATGTGAGAGAGGGCCTTCAGTTGCTTAGAAGTTACCCTGGGCTCCTTTGTGACCTCACCAACTATTACACGCCTTGCTCTTGGAGTGATCTTTGTTGGTCGGCCACTCCTGAGGAGGGTAACAATGGTCTTGACTTTCCTCCATTTGTACACAATCTGTCTGACTGTGGATTGGTGGAGTCCAAACTCTTTAGAGATGGTTTTGTAACCTTTTCCAGCCTGATGAGCATCAACAACTTTTTCTGAGCTCCTCAGAAATCTCCTTTGTTCGTACCATGATACACTTCCACAAACATGTGTTGTGAAGAGCAGACTTTGATTGATCCCTGTTCTTTAAATAAAACAGGGTGCCCACTCACATCTGATTGGCATCCCATTGATTGAAAACACCTGATTCTAATTTCACCTTCAAAATAACTGCTAATCCTAGAGGTTCACATACTTTTACCACTCACTAATATGTAATATAGGATCATTTTCCTCAATAAATAAATGACCAAGTATAATATTTTTTAGTCTAATTTGTGTAACTGGGTTCTCTTTATCTACTTTTAGAAAGTTAGAAAATATATAAAAAAATTCTAAAGGGTTCACAAACTTTCAAGCACCACTGTAGCAGCAGATGGTATGCTGTGGGCATAAAGATGTGCACATGGTCAACAACAATATTTGGGTAGGCTGTGGGGTTTAAATCATGCTCAGTCAGTATTAAGAAAATCAGGCCTGAACCGTTGATACAAGTCAGGATGGATCCGTGCTTTCATTGTTATTTGTTTATACCAAATTCTGACCTCCAATCCGAATATCAGAGCAGAAATCGAGACTCATCAGACCAGGTGACGTTTTTCCAATCTTGTACTGTCCAATTTTGGTGAGCCGTGTGAATTGTAGCCTCAGTTGCCTGTTCTTAGCTGACAGGAGGACCACCCGGTGTGATCTTCTGCTGCTGTGGACCATCTGTTTCAAGGTTCGGCATGCTGCACGTTCGGAGATGCTCTTCTGCGTACCTCTGTTATAACGAGTGCTTATTTGAGTTCCTGTTCCTTCTCTGTCGGAGCAGAGGGGCTCCAGACTCGGAATCGAGAAACGTCGTTCCAGAGCAATGGTTCCCTGTACGTTATAGTGAGAGTTCAGTTCGCACAGGTTCGACTGTATTTAAGTTTGTTCCCTGCAGAGAACACGTTAACTCCTTTTAAACGTAGAAGAATCAGCAAGTTGGACTTGCGCCGCCCAGACTCTTGCACGAGACTGTAGCAGATCCATATTGGCACGTCCCGTTGGCCAAAGTGACCGTTCAAGTGATTACTCATTTTCCAGATCTGTTAAAGAGGCCCATGTATCGCTTCAGCCGAAGCCCTGCATGCTGCGAGCTTCACATCGACTCTTATCCCGACACATCATGCTACGCTTTGCAGAAAGGCCAGCGAGCAGCGTGATATAGGGGAGAAGAGGAGGAAAAAGTGGAACATAATGCTGATCAATACCAAAGGATCAATGCTTTTGTGAGGGCTCATGCACCCTCATGGGAGGGTGCTGGCTGCAGAACATGGAAGATGGAGTATTATGTCAGTAATCTTCCCCGTCCTCGCAGAAATCGCTCCGGTTGGAGGCGAGCGTCATGCTGGCCCCATGCTTTGGCCCACTTTTAAAGCAAACGGCTCCTCTGCTTTTCGCCCGAGGCCAGAATGAATCAGAAATTTAAAGGATTTAAAGAACCGGAAGAGTCCTGTCCTGTTAATGCCTCAGTGCCTCGTGGTGCAGGCGCTGACGAGAAATAGGAAAGACATGGCTTAAAGCAAGAACGATGAAAATAATTTAATAGATTGGAAAAAAATGGATGAATCAGCCCAGGGAGACCTGCTTACGGGAGGCTTTGGGTCGTTTTGGCGCGAGGCCAGTCTTCATAGATGGAAAATGGGATAAATATCTATTAATTTAGCTGTAGGCTATGAAAATCGACACAGACAGTGGAAACGGTGCTCAGGCTATGGCCCCAATAACGCCGCTCTCAATATGATTTGCAGGAAATCGATGAGGGAAGCGCACGGTGACGACGGCGTGCTGCGAAATTAAGGCAGGCTTTTTGTTAGCGGATAGAAAATGTTAATAATTTGCTGTTCAGACGGACCGAACCCTGAACAGATCAGACGGACTGTAAACACGTACCGGAGCCGAGTTTTGTTGCAGTCCATGCCTGAACATGGGTTTGAGTTTCATTTGCTAGAATGTCTCCTCAAATATTTGTAAACCCTTTGCAATTACGTTGATTGCTAGACCAAGTACTGATGGGTGGTTTTGGTCGGTTGCCCCTGTGACCACAAGCTTGGCACCCCTACAGCGCCCCTAAATGAGCATTGAGATTTTGTGTACATATACATATCGCATTTTCTGTTTGTGTCTTACTAAGGAGAATAAGAAATAATTATATATGGTCATTATACCATTGCTAAAACAAATCTAAAGGTGGCCTAAGATTTTTGTACAGTATTGTATTGTTTGTGTGTGTATGTATATATACACTGGTGCTTGAAAGTTTGTGAACCCTTTAGAATTTTCTATATTTCTGCATAAATATGACCTAAAACATCATCAGATTTTCACACAAGTCCTAAAAGTAGATAAAGAGAACCCAGTTATACACAAATGAGACAGAAATATTATTACTTGGTCATTTATTATTGAGGAAAATGATCCAATATGACATATTAGTGAGTGGCAAAAGTATGTGACCCTCTAGGATTAGCAGTTCATTTGAAGATGAAATTAGAGTCAGGTGTTTCAATCAATGGGATTGCCAATCAGGTGTGAGTGGGCACCCTGTTTTATTTAAAGAACAGGGATCTATCAAAGTCTGCTCTTCACAGCACGTTTGTGGAAGTGTATCATGGCACGAACAAAGGAGATTTCTGAGGAGCTCAGAGAAAGAGTTTGTTGATGCTCATCAGGCTGGAAAAGGTTACAAAACCATCTCTAACGAGTTTGGACTCCACCAATCCACAGTCAGACAGATTGTGTACAAATGGAGGAAATCCAAGACCATTGTTACCCACTCCTCCCCAGGAGTGGCCGACCAACGAAGATCACTCCAAGAGCAAGGTGTGTAATAGTTGGCGAGGTCACAAAAGGGGCCCCCAGGGTAACTTCTAAGCACTGAAGGCCTCTCTCACATTGGCTAATGTTTAATGTTCATGAGGGGTCCACCATCAGGAGAACACTGAACAACAATGGTGTGCATGGCAAGGGTTGCAGGAGAAAGCCACTGCTCTCCAAAAAGAACATTGCTGCTCGTCTGCAGTTTACTAAAGATCACGTGGACGAGCCAGAAGGCTATTGGAAGAATGTTTTGTGGACGGATGAGACCAAAATGAAACTTTTTAGTCCAGATACTGAAAGCAAAGGCTCACATACTTTTGCCACTCACTAATATGTAATATTGGATCATTTTCCTCAATAAATAAATGACCAAGTATAATATTTGTCTCATTTGTTTAACTGGGTTCTCTTTAGCTACTTTTAGGACTTGTGTGAAATTCTGATGGTCATATTTATGTGTACCATGTGTATGCCAATAATGATGAGAATTATTGACCAGAATATGGTTGAACACACAATCATAAAAGTATTTAAACTCTTGTTATCCTTGTCAGCTTGAATCTCAATAAGCAGCAAGCATGTTTCCTGTAGCTCCTGATCAGACTTGATGTTGAGAAGCAATATTTAATTTATTAGTGCGTTTTGATTCGCTGTCTCATTGCATCATCCACCTTCCGTTATGCTTTAGCTCCTGACATTCTCCCGTAACAGTTATTGATCTGATTTTTAATTCATTGTTCCATCAATGGACGGCATGGAGGCTCGGTCGTTAGACTCGTCGCCACATAGCGCCAGAAAATGCAAAAGTTTTAGGCCACCATTAGATTAGATATATATATAATTATTCTCAGTCTCCTTCTTGGAATACAACCAGAAAATACAGGAAATATGTATGCAGTATTCAATCTGAACAAAAACCTTACAGTGGCTACAGTGGTAAGTATTTAGTGTCTCCCTACACTTGAGCAATAGCAGTATCTGGGAGCTTCAATAAGATGCCAAGTCGAACCTTCACCACCACTTTTTTTTTTTTTTTTTTTTTTTTTTTTTTTTTTACAAAGACTGGAATGAAAATCAGTTTAAGGGGATTTTGGGGTGGCTTTTTTGGGTCTAGTTTACAATATGTTATATATGGTTGTGTGTGGTCATTATAGCATTGCTAAAACAACAAATCTAATGGCGACCTAAGACTTTTGCACTGAGAGTCGTGACCAGCTTCAGCAACTTTTATCCTTCAGGGTATGGAAACACATCGTCAGGACTTTCTGAACATCAATAAAGCTACTGTAGGAAACAAAAATAATGAGCCTATAGGTAGCGTCATCGTCTTTGTGACTGCTGGAGCTTTAACTGGTGCAGTTTGTTGTGATTGAGCCAGCAGGGAAGGGAAGGGTATAGTCCTGAAGTCCTGTAATAAAATGTTCTGTACATAATCTGTACAACACAGTGAGGCCAGAGGGGAGGCCAGAGGGGGGATCATACCCTAGCAGTGCAACTGCAACCCCTGGCATCCTTACATGCTTGCCTGTGCCCTGTCAGTTCAGGAACAGACTCTGGACCCCTGTGACCCTGACCAGGATAAGTGAGAGCAGAGCAGGAAAACAAAACTCTATTATACTGGTTCTGAATATTTCTATAGACGTGCTTAGATCTGATCGGCTCATAGGTGTACATTATTATTTTCGTGACACTGTGTAGGTACTTACTATTATTTTTGTGTAACCATACTGGGATGTAGCAGTGTTAACAGTGCATCGTAGGCTGATATTTATGCTCTTTACATTTTAATTACCCATGAATTAATGAATTAAAGTGCCATATTAGAATATGAATAGAAATGTTTTAATTAAAAATGAACAGAGCGAGAAAACGCTGTTAACAAGAATAAGAAAAGGAGCTGAACAACATGAGTTATGTCTGCTATTCACATGGTTCAGTTATGAATAAGCAGAATTATTACAAAGGCTGTTTTTTAACAAACTGGAAAGTAGCCAAGCAAGATAACGATCAGTTTGGCACTCGGACTTAAACTCCACCTCATCCGTTCGATTTTATATCAGGGACCTTACTGGGAATGATCTCTTGTTGAATTAGCATGTGGAAATGGAAAGATTACACTCATTTGTGTTGTGAAATCATAGTCATTATGCACATGGTGTCCCCAAACACTGCTGTTTTGTCTTTCAGAGTTTTGATTGACTTATTCAGTCGCTAAACCTGAAGTCGTTTGGATTTGCCACGCTTAAATTGTTAGGACAATAATAGGAAAGTCGAAGGAAATTATTACAGCGACCAGATAAAGTGCTCTGGATTTAATTGATTGCTTCCCCTTGTCATAGCCCGTGTGACCCTAACTGTTTGACTTGAGTATGTTTACATGAAGTCACTAACCCGATCATAGTCGGATTTCTGCATTCATCTGATTATTTGAGTGGTCACGTATAATTTGATATAGAGAGCTGGATTTTAGATCAGTAATCAGATTTCTAATGAACACCGTTGCCAGGTCTGCTTAATATAAAGCCTTGGCTTTATTTGGCCTCTTTTTTCCACTGACTGTGGTGTTTTTTCCTCGTGGGATCTGGCAACCCTGGAATTAAACAGCAAAACAGCTATCAAACACTTTGTGGAAACGCAGTATATATAAGATGAATTTGAATATGAAGAATATGATTATTTAATATTCAATTTTGAGGTTTACGTTGCATATTTCCGTGAGATTATTGGCTGTTTGCAAAGTGGAAATCTAATTATTTCCTGAATCATGTAAACTCGGAGGTTACCTGTTATTCTTATTACCCAACTTGTTAATCAGATTACTGACAAACTCTGTTGGTTTAATACAGTGGCTACCACACTTTATCTGGTGGTTCTAAAAATGAATGATGTGCTGGACCAGCTTGTGGTGTTGAGACACCCTAGTTTGTATCCCATATTGACCAGAAAGGTCACCATACTATGATCCCGGTTTGATCCTGACCCTAGACCCCGCCTTTGTGGAGTTTGCATGTCCTCCCCATGTCCATGTTGCTCCAGTTTCCTCCCACATTTCAAAGACATGCTTTAGGTTAATTGGTCACTCTAAGTTGGCCCATGACTAGGGTATTGATGGAACCCCCACCAGCCTCCTACGTCCACCACACTGTCACTGTTGGGTGCTTGAACACGACCCGCCATTGCTTGGGTTGTAAAGACCGTATCGGTTGTAAGTCGCTCTGGATTAGGGTGTCTGCTAAACAACTAAATGTAAATGTAACCTTGTGTCCGTCATGAGTATAGCCATCGATGCTGAGACACCGTTAAGTCAAATTAATAAACAAACGCACAAACCAGAAAGGGTCTGGTCCCCTTACTGGCCGACAGGATGGACCGGTGTTAAATCCAGTTGTATGTCTGTGCCAGAGTCTCCTGAGTCCCAGTGCTCACTGAGGTGTTGGCTGGCTCTGTGTGCACCACGTGAAGGTCAGAAGGTCCAGGGTTCAAATCTCACCACTACTAAGCTGACACTGACTTACAAATCTTACAGTCCAAGTAACTGAGGGTTAAGGCTCAGTCTTGATAAGAATGTCTGCTAAATGCTGTAAATGTAAATCAGAAGTGGCCTCAAGTGGCGCTTTAGGCGAGTTGAGCTTCTGTTAGATTAAAATGTTAAAATCAAACCAGCTTTCAGTGAGTTCAGCATATTTCTACAGAGATTTAAATACGCCAATCTTTCTTTTTTTACTGTTTCTTCCCAAACTAAACAGATCATGGTGGCGCATGTTGGTGCATCACAGATCCAGGCAGTGAGGTTTGATCCTGGTTTCTGGTGATTGTGTGGAGCTTTGCATGTTCTTCCAGTGCCTGAGCGGGTGAACATGCAGGTAGGTGAACTGGCTACTCTTTATCCCTGGCTGCTCCCGTCCTTGTGTAGTGATTACTGAAGGTACGGCATTAATGCAGATTTCTTTTCGGTAGACCAGCCACCTCTAAAATCATCTGCAACCCCTGTCATATTCTGGAATCGCCACACTTGTTGCTTTGTAGCAGACAACTTACAAACAGGACACCAAACTATTTGTGTTTAATAGAGCGACATTTTGGCTTTGTGAAGCATAGCTCAAAGTCATTAAATTACATTATTTTATTTTTAGCCACCGTTTTCCAAAGGTAGAGGAAATAATTATGGAGCAATTTGCATTTTTAAAACAAAAAACAAGTACAAAAATCTATAAATGCAAATTAGTCTGCAGTTGAAAAGAAGTGCTCACAGACTTTAACGAGCTGCTGGACTTGGCTAATTGAAAGGAAAAGAAAAAAAAAATCAGGAAATCACACTAGGATTTTTAAATAATTTATTTGTAAATCATGGTGGAAAATAAGTATTTGGTCAGTAACAAAAGTTTGACTCATTACTTTGTAACATAACCTTTGTTGGCAATGACGGAGGTCAAACGTTTCCTGTAAGTCTTCACCAGGTTGGCACACACTGTAGCTGGTATTTTGGCCCATTCCTCCATGCAGATCTCCTCTAGAGCAGATTTCCTGGATTTTTTTTTCTCATTTTGTCTCTCATAGTTGAAGTGTAGCTATGATGAAAATTACAGACCTCTCTCATCTTTCTAAGTAGGAGAACTTGCACAATCAGTGGACGGCTAAATACTTTTTTCCCCACTGTATAAAGGTGACTGCCCGAAGAAAACAATCAAATTCCCGCACTCTTTAACACACTATGTATGCAAGCAGTTTCCCATTTATGGTAACGGAAATTTTGACTCGTGTGTTGTGTTAAGGAAAAGCAACAAAAGATCAAAGTGAAGTTAGAAAAAAGAAATTGAAAACGAATAGAGAAAGAGCGAGCCAAAGAATGAGAACGAGAGAGGTTTAAGAGTCGAGTGTGAGGAGAGATTGAGACTTCAGCAGAGAAGGCATTGGAGTTCAAAGCAAAGTGTTTAAGAACGATTCCAAGCAGAACGTGGAAGAACAGGGGAAGGTTGAGAGCGGTTAGAGTAAACCAAGACGACCGGATATACTGTATATTCTGCTTAAAGAAAAGTATTAAGTCGACTACAGCGTAAAGCTGCTTTATTTGAGTTTAGGCGATCAGTGGAACGATCTCAGCCTTGCTTTGTTAATTTCCTATTTATAACCTCGTCGATATGGCATTTCCTTTCCTTCCCTTGCTCTGCAGTTGGGCCAAAACAAAGTTGTCCTGTTAGGTAAGTGGCAGCTCGGCAGACCTGGGATTTAATCCTAACAAGCTTAGCCCAGAGCCTTTACCGCTGAGGCACCGCCGTGCCCCGATCGATCCCCACGTAAATACCGATAACAAAACCGTTCCACTGACATCCCACCCAAATGAGAAGTTCCACTCTGTTACTCCTTGCCTTAATCTTGGTTATCCCTCCCAAATTGCGCCACACCCCATTAACTCCAGCCCCGTCGTGTCCTTGTGCCAGAATCGCCCAGGGTAGGTTGTTGACATTGCATCGCAAAAGGTGACCGTGGGCAGGATGTGAAGATCGAGTGGATAAAAGGCTTGATGTTTCTCCGCCTAAATGACCCACTTGGGTTTTAGTCCATTAGGATCTGGATAAATAATGCCATCTGCCCTGCGCTGGAGAGGGAAACAGTGGATGGGTTTTGCCAGGGTCCACCTACCACGTTGGGACGTGGTCCTGTGTGGAAGTCCAGAGGTGTTTAGGAGCTGTTATGCTAAACGACATATGCTGGAATTGGACGTTCCGAAGACCCGGGCGCTTTATAAAAACTCCGCTGGCGAGTGTCGCTACAGACAGGACAATTCAATTCAGACTGCAGTTAATACGCCTTTTCTGTGCCGTACCTCCGGAGGAGCGCCGAGAGAGGGGAAGAGACAGATGGATGGCGTGATTGCGACATTAGTTTTCTGTTCTGTGAAAAGTGGCTTCTTTTAATGAAAAAGAATCACACTGCGTTTTTATTGTTTGCATATCACATTAATGCCACACTCCATTCTGCCGGGTATCATCTCCGAAGCGTCGGCCATTACAGTGATTGATTTTTTTCCCTCTTTTTGGCGCTCGACAGATGCCTGTCTGCGTTAGATCCATCACCCGTCGCGTCTGCTCTTTGCTCGCATTCTGGTGAGGACCGAAAACCTGCCGGCACCGCTCTTCCCGGTCTCGTTCTGTTTTGGACGCCCATTAAACCCAGGACTTCTGTACATATAATAACGCATGTGGTCTCTGGAGAGGCGTTACAGATATGATCTGGTGCTGAGCTCCTCTCTGAAAGAGCCTTTCGGCTCACGGTGAGAGGCTTGTTACGCGTCTACGCGGCCCGGCGGAGGGCTGGCCGACCCTGGTGTGCGATTTCCTGGCTTGTTTTCCGCCGTGTGCGCTCTTAATAAAAGAGTGATGAATGTGAAATATTCGGCCGTGTAATGTACACCGCTGCGAGCCATTCATCTGATATTTTTAAAAGCCTTAAAGCGACCGTGAACTGCGCGTTTTAAACCATTATAAATAATCGACGTGGAATTATAAATACTTTAGTATGTTTATTTGCCATGCCCGAGAAAATACTACAAAAGGGAGAATCATCTCTACATCATGAGCCTTAATAAAAACAGCCGGATCGTTGAATTTTAATGAATGTGGAACTTAAAAGCACCCTCAGGTCCTCCTGCCTGGGCATAATAGCAGGCTAACTCGTAGGTGTACTCCTTGTTTCTGCACGCGGCGTCCATTTTATCCGTTCCACTTATCATTTGGAAGTGTTTTGTAGTTCTGTAATTAGTCTGTAGTCCATCTGGTTACTCTGTTCAGATCAGGTACTATTTGGGTGGTGGATCATTCTCAGCACCGCACTGACACCGAAGTGGTGGTGGTGTGTTAGTGTGTGTTGAGTGGGTATTGGTGACATAGCAGTGCTGCTGGAGTTCAGTTCACTCGCTGTCCACTTTATTATAGACATTTACCATATTGCTCCAGTAGTTCATCTGTTATTGTGCAATTTCTGTTCGCCATTCTCTGGAGTTCGTATCCCCTCAGGGGGGCGCCAAACATCACAGGAGGTGCGCAAGGCTTTGTCTGTTCTGAGGTGCTCTGAGTTTGTCAAATAACACACTCAACTGAGAAAAATCTGTAACAGGAAACCAAGAGAAAAGGAAAAAAATGTTTAATTTATATAACATTTTGTCAATAAATATTTGCAATTATACACCTTATTGTTTTGGAAAATGTTGGGATCCACTGCTCTAATCCTTGAGCAGCTCACATGACGCTGACTACAGGATGCTGGCGGCTGGACATTTTTGGTTGGTGGACCATTTTCAGTCCCGCAATGACACTGACATGTTTAAGACCTCCAGCAGCACTGCTGTGTCTGATCCAGAATAAGGGGGATGAACAAAGTATGTAGAGGAACACATGGACTACAAGCTGTACTTGTAGAACTACAAAGTGCAGTGTAGAAACAAGGAATTGGTGTTTGCATGTTCACCCTTTAAGGACAAAGATTTGCAGATGCATTGTGTCGGGTGTGTGATGTGATTCACCGTTAAGAGTATCGCAGAGAAAAAGGTTTTTATCTGCCCAACAGAGTGGGATTATTGAAAGTGGAAGCATATGGGTTCTGACTTCAGCACAATCGCTTGGAGGTATTTGTTTTGGACATAAAAGCAGCCTATATAATCAGAATCAGCCATTTAACAGGCATTAACCATTAGTACCATCTTTGTTTGTCACACAGTGGTAGGAACAGAATTTAAAATGCATATTCAGCTCCCTTTTCCGGACTCATGCTACACTGATCACTAAACCGCCTCAAGCTAAATGTCATATTGTTTTATACAGTGCCTTCCGATTGCTTTGATACATTTTAAGACAGAGCGACGTAATTACTGCAGGGACAGAGGTAATGATGGGTCTGAAACATTCAGAGCACCTCCGACAGCTCGATGGTCAGAGCCAGCTGCTGGAGACACGAGTTCCTGAGGGCCTGGGCTTGAGTCCGCCATAAATACCAACTTTAAGTAAAGAGACGTCATTGCAGGTATTGCATTCCTAGCGGTTAGCTTCAGTTCTGACCCTGACCAAACGGGTGATGAAAATAAGCCATTAACACAAACCTGACCAAACACCTGGTGAGTTTGTGCTGCAGCTAAAAACCCAGCTGTCTGGTCCAATCCTAAATGACCTTGTATTGGAAACACAGGGCACCACCTAGGGTGTCGATGTTATTTTGTAATGCGTGAACGTAGACCGGAGGAAGCCATTTGAGGTTCAGCGTTACCATAGAAATGAGGTGTTACCATGGAAATGTTACCACAGACACGGTGCATGCGTAGTAGCCGAAACAACCTGAGAAATGTAATATATGATGGCATTATAGTAACATCACAGTGCAATACAATATAGTAAATTAATACATATATAATATTAATACATTTCTAATAATAATATTTCTTATACATGTGAATTAATTTAGATAATATTATTATTAAAATTTGTATTACATAAATATTCGTTGTGTGTTGTGTGTGTGTTGTATATGTATGTGTTGTGTAATGTATATATATGTGTGTATTGTATCAAGTATTTGTATCTGTATATTATGTATATATATATATATAATATATATATCTATCTATCATATATCTATATCCATATACTCTATCACCCCATACATACACACACACCACACACACATATATGAAATAGTGTGTGTGTGTATGCATGTGTGTGTGTGTGGTGTGTGTGGTATATGTGTGTGTATATATGGTTGTGGTGTATATATATATATGTATAAACATATATATATATATATAATATACATACCACAACAATTTTCATATACGTGTGTGTGTTTATGTGCTGTGTGTGTGTGTATATTATATATGTGGTATAGTAATATATATAATGTATAACAAAATAATATTCCATCTACATGTGTGTGGTTGTGTGTTGTGTGTGTGTGTGTGTGTATGTGTATATATATATAATATATAGATATATATATATATATCTATATATATATATATAATATATCTATATATCTATACACACCCACACACACACACATGTATATGAATATTATGTTTATTATCCAATTTTTAATAATATTAATTCTAAGTATAATATGCATAATGGTATTAATATTAAAATATTTATTCATATATGATTACTAATTATCAAATTAACTAATATATATATATATATATATATAATATATATATATATATATATATATATATATATATGTATGTATGTATGTATGTATGTATGTATGTGTGTATATATATATATATATACGTATATATATATATAATAAAAATTAAATTACATTTAAAGCAGAATAAATTAATAAATAACTATAAACAGTTACAACAATCAGTGAATTGGATTAGGTTAAAATATTAATATGAAATAAATGAGATATAATAAATTAAAATAAAATATATAGTTGGAAGAGAGAAATAATTTACTCATTTACTAAATAAATAACTCGCTGGCTGCACACAACCAAGAGGGAAAGAGTCCATTTGAAAAAACATGAATTTACAGAACAGGCAGTGCAGTCTTTTAAACACTTTAAATGTTTAGAGTACAAACTTTTCCACTTTACATCTCAAAGTTTGAAAATGTAAACAAAACATCCAAGTATGACATAAATAATATTTATATCATTTCAAATGCACATGCCAAAACTTATAACTTGACCAGATGTTTAGGGCTGGAATGTCCGGAGTTAAATGACAGATTTTTATTATGTTTTTGAGACCTTTTTCCTTAAAGTGTGCACACGTTGATTGGGTGGATCTTCAATGGTGCTTACCTGTACTTGAAGACTGTCAATTACATATCAAATGACGAGTAGCACAGGGTCTCAACAACTTAATGACGTCTGATTACATTTACAGCATTTAGCAGACGCCCTTATCCAGAGCGACTTACAATAAGTCCAAGCAGTTGTGGGTTAAGGGCCTTGCTCAAGGACCCAACAGTGGCAGATTGGCAGAGGTGGGATTTGAACCCTGGACCTTGTGGTCCAGAGTCCGGTATCTTAACCACTAGGCTACCACAGTCTTATGTAGTGCAAAACATTACTAAAAATATAGATAGTTAGCCAAGGGCTCAGAGCCGAGGGCAGCTTCTGCTGGGGTCTGAACCCCGAGTCTTCTGGTCAGTAGGCCATTAGATAGATAGATAGATAGATAGATGACTTTATTAATCCCAGAGGGAAATTCATTACCTCAACCACTTAGTCTAATGAGTCATGTTTTGAATCGAGGACTGTACATGCTGTACTGTGAGCCTTACACTGGTGTGTTCCTGTTGTATCCTTTACCGAATAATCCCAGTATTTTGGTGACACATGATCCTACACACTCCATTTCCTCATATCTCAGCTATTTGTCATAACACTGTAAGGAAATTCAGCCGTTTCCAGCGAGAACGTCTGTGCAATTTCCTGTCACTTTCTTGAATCTGCGAAATAATAAAGTGAGACGGCAACACAACAAAGGCCAACAGACGTGGATCGTACAGTTTTAAAATGAGACTTGACCAGAAAAACAGGTGGAATGGTCTACATCTGATGGGCGCCGTGGTAAATGGGCTAGAAAAAAAAAAAGACTGACATATTTCGATAAGTTTTGGGCAGCGTGTCAGTCAGAGCGGTCGTATCAAGGCTTCCTTCCATAACACCGACTCTCTGCAAGTGTCATAACATCTAAAAGGTTTTTTATCTGCCCAGCAGAGCGAGACTATTGAAAGTGAAGGAGCATCGCTCTGACTTAATCGCTTAGCAATCGCTTAGTGGTATTTATTTTGGACACGAAAGCAGTCTATATAATCAGAACCAGCCCCTGAACAGGCGTTAACCGTTCAGAGTGGTGGAATAGAATTTAAAATGCATATTCGTCTCCTGATTCAAACACCTTACTGGACTCATGCTACTCTGATTCGCTAAACCGCCCCAAGCTGAATGTTTTGTAGTATACAGTATGTTTTTCAATTGCTTTTTTACATTTAAGACAGAGCAACATCATTAATTACTGCACAAAGGAAATGAGGTGATGATGGGTCTGAAACATTCAGGTGGCAAAAGGACTAATTCCCACTTAATTAAAACCCCCAGAACCTCACAGATCCTCCTCCAGATTGAACCTCACAATCCTCATTGAAGCTTCCTGAGGTGAACACGACAAGAAAGGAGTTACCAGATATGACGTTTCCAGTCATGAACAGTCCAATTTTTGTGACTTCTCACCCAATAACGGGGCAACTTTGCCCACTGGAACCAGAAATTGGTTTTGAAGGACCTGCGTTGACTTCTAGAAGCAATTCTTGCCTGGAAGCGAAGTGATTTTCATTCCCAAGCCGTGAAACAGGCGGTCCCTGTCCTTTGGTTTCGTCTTTCAGCCACAATTCCGAGCAGGATTTCCTGTAGACTGGGATTTTTGCACTGCTGGTAGACTTATATGATCGTACGTTTTGATACACCTGCAAATTCAGCTACTTCCCTCACACTACGCCCTTTGGCACGCCCAAATGCAATCGCTCCTTTTTACCTGCTTTATGACCCATTTTCCAAATATGGAACGAGACATTCATTGCACTGTACCACCTCTTCTCGATCTATGACTCCCGTCACACATCCCGCAGGTATGTATAACTTGATCATCATCGTCCAACGCCATCTTCAGGAGTTTGAAGTTACTACCACCTTAAACACGCAAGGTGACTCGACAATAAACCAGTACTGGGAAAAACTACGGGTTTCAACTACAAACTATTTATAGCAGTCCCATTTTCAGCTGTTTTGCTGATCACGTCCTTGTCCAGGTGAAATGTAGCAGCCTCAGTGATATTTCAACTGCCTTTGTCGCTGTTCTTGGCTTCAGCACTGCTTCTTGCTGCTGCATTGCTGTAGCACTATCGGGCTTTGAATACCCTTTCCTTTTTGGAGAGTGAACAGCTTTGTTGTGTTAAATCAATTGGTTTAATCGTACACTATATATACAAAAGTTTGTGGACACCCCTTCTAATTATCAAGCTCCACTATCTCAGCACTTACATGTTCGTGATATAAAGCGTACATTTCTGGATTCTCCAGAGACAAACAGTGGCAGTAGAATGGGTTGTACTATTTATAGGTTTTTGCTTCCAACAAGTCAGTTCATCAGCTTTCCGCCTTGCTGTCCTTAAACATGTCCATAGAGAATTGGTCTGCCGACTTTGATTGAGAACCGTGACCCGAATTTTATAGGACACCTTAAATGCATTGAAATGCCAAAAGCGAGTCAGTCATGTTCCAAAATCTAGTGGATGAACAAAGGTTGCTGTAGCACCAAAGGTGGAGGACAAACTCCATACTAATGGCCGTGGGTTTTTTTGGGGGGGGTTGTCCACAAACTTTTGTCTATATAGTGCATGTCTGGCAGGGAAAATACAAGCTTGCGAGTTTAACCAGTCAGGATTTCATGTCAGCGTTTTCAGCTTAAGAAATAAAATGTGTTTAGTACGACAGTTCTTGTGATCTCTCGGAGGCAGATATTTTAATCGGTCACGTGCTAAAATCAGCCGCCCGGGAAACGCATGATCTGAGGTAAACACAGTGTCCGTTTCATTTTTGCTGAATTAATCACTTTAAATGCAGTTGGAATTGATTTGGTGATTTATTTATTTTTTATCGCCCTATCTCTAGGCCATGTGTCATAGCTGAGCTTCCATTAGATTACTTAGGAATTTCAAAGAGAGGTGACTGTTTGACATATTGATTTTCTGTTAGTTGCAATGGCCCTTTTTTCGCTCGCAAAACGCCGGGCACATTTGAGAAAAATGGCTCTAAATTGTGCCATTATGCTGACCGTTCTGAAATTGCGACTGCGGAACAGAGGATCCTTGCGCTTTTTGTAGCGCGCGCTGAAACTTCTGATTACTATGGTGTGCAGGACACGAGCGCAGTCCCAGGTGATTTCTGGGCAGCTGGATGAAGGCTGTGATGGCTTTGGCTTGGTTTCAGTGGTCAGACAGATTTGGCAGCTCACGCCGTCTGTTCTTGAAATGACTCCCTGCACGGTCTGAAATGATACAGGTTCGGTAACGCAGTCGCACCTCCAATCTGGGTTACGGTAAAACTCCATTGATGCCAACCGAACCTCTCGGGTGACTCTCCTTCCTCAGTTTATACTCTGTACTATTTTACATGTGGCCTGGTTAAATCAGAAGAACGTTCTTTTTTGGTAACACTCACGTAGGTGTCCTTAAACAAACGGACTGACTCCCACACCCGCATTTTCCTTTCTCTGTGTGTGTTCGGTGAGGCCCAGGTGTAGAGGAGAAAAGCAGTTATAGTTGGTAAAAGTCTAAAAGTGCCCCCTGCTGAGGTGAGGAGCTGCACTGAGCCCCCGAGCGGATTGTCTGAGTGGAAACCTTCACCGCGAGGCTCCTGACAGATTCAGGCAGCCCAAATTTGCCTCATTTCACTGCCTGCTTCTTTCTGTTGCTCGCTGTATTTATAGACTCGCCTGCAGTCGCTGCAAACTCCCTAATGGCTTCATCACTAATAATGATCCCCTGCTTTTGCTTCGAGTAACAAACTCTTCTGAATGGGCAGAAAATAAAATTCTAACTATTCTGTAATGTTTTAAAAAAGGGCTTTCACAGACCTGATTATTTTCCAAGCCAGATTTAATACTCTACGATCTCACAGTGTACAGTCCAAGAAAATGTGAGTTACAGTGGGGCAGAAATGCTGGAAGAGCTTTGAAGATGGAACGTGGTTGGATCTTCCAGCATGACAATGATCCTAAACTCACCGCTCAGGCAACGAGGGAGTGGCTCCGTAAAAAGCATTTCAAGGTCCTGGAGTGGTCTCCAGACTTCAACCCCATAGAAAAAGTGTGGAGGGAGTTGAAAGTCCGTGTTGCCCCAAAACATCACTGCTCTAGAGGAGATCTGCATGGAGGAATGGGCCAAAATACCAGCTACAGTGTGTGCCAACCTGGTGAAGACTTACAGGAAATGTTTGCCCTCTGTCATTGCCAACAAAGGTTATGTTACAAAGTATTGAGTTGAACTTTTGTTATTGACCAAATCCTTATTTTCCAGCATAATTTACAAATTAATTCTTTAAAAATCCTACAATGTGATTTCCTGGATTTTTTCCTCAGTTTGTCTCTCATAGATGAAGTGTAGCTATGATGAAAACTCCAGACCTCTATCATCTTTCCAAGTAGGAGAACTTGCACAATCAGTGGCTGACTAAATACTTTTTTGCCCCACTGTAAGGGCCTTGTTCAAGGGCAGTGGCAGCTTGGCAGTGCTGGGACTGGAAC
Source organism: Ancistrus triradiatus (assembly GCA_025084515.1). Lineage (NCBI taxonomy): Eukaryota > Metazoa > Chordata > Actinopteri > Siluriformes > Loricariidae > Ancistrus > Ancistrus triradiatus. The sequence continues at coordinate 249,197 of JAJAGP010000798.1, read as the reverse complement.
CCTGGACCTTTGCAAGATAGTGGAGAGTTCTGGGATAAATATGCCTCACTTTAGGCATTTTAGCTCAGTTATGGCAGTTAAGGAGGTGCCAAATTGGGCCCAACTGGTACCACCCACCTTAAAGTCATGCCATTCAGACTCTGGGTCGCCCCCATTTGTAATCTACCATTATCCGAGTAATCAAATAATGGGAAACCTTTTGGATTTACATGACTCGTGTAATAATAGGATTTCTAACAGAAGTATGGACATACAGAAGTATGTGACATAAAGTTGAAATAATCAAATCCTTCATTTTCCCAAGTATATGCTGCATTTCACAGTCTCCACAAAGTGTTCGATAGCCGTTGAGCTGCTTTTAACTCCGTGGTGCGTTTAATTCCGGGGTTTCCAGATCCTCCAAGTTTTTTAGAACAAACCTGGCAACCGTGTCGGTTACGCTTGTGTGCATGCGCAGACTGAGAAATCGGGTAACTGGTAGACTTGCTCTGAGAGATCCGGTTGCTGAGGTAAAATCCAGCTCTTTTTTTTTACCGGATTTCTTCATCTGAGTACATGACCATTTGAATAATCAGATAACTGCAGAATCAGACTATGTTCGGATTATTAAGCGCATGGAAGCGCATTAATTGTCATAATTACACAGCAGTATGGGGGTCGAAGTGAAAAGGCAAATGTGGCCCAGAACTGAGCCGTTATTCATTTGCTATCAGGGTCCACTCCCTCAATAGTCCGATATTTTAGCCACAGCACCACCAACTGCCCAGGAGTAACGTTCTAAAATCCAGTTGTTTATTAAGCAGTTAAACATTTATACGTGGAATCTCTTAGATGAAAAGTACTGCTAATACACACGAGGTCAGACATGGACTGAACTTCCTCAGGTTCCGTTACATATTTCAGCTCCCCCCATTTAGAGGTTTAGGTGGATTTCTGTAAAGAACTATGCAAGTAAATTTAAACGGAATTGTCCGTACGTATTCTTTTATGCCAGTTTCTGTGTGGCATGGTTAAGCGAGGTCGCCTCACAGATTTATCGTCTCCTGACCAGGATTGAGAGGATAAGAAAAATGAATGAATTAATTAATGCAAGCCAGTTGTTTGTTTTCACATTTGGCCCAAATATTTGCTGCCGTGCTCAGGATGCTGGCTGGGGTCGTATGTCGTCATCATGGCAGGCTTAACTCCTGATCCGCAGATCGATTGCGTCGGCTCTAGCGTCGGCTCTAGCGTCACGGTCGCCGTGACATAAAATGAGAGCTAATAGATCCTGTGTGATCTTGTTGCACCGTCCACCTATTTGCAAACTTCTCTTTTTCCTGATATGTCACGCTATAACAGATATTCCCTAAGTGGACATCAAAATAAATGCTTTTTGCTGTTGTAGGCAACCTTTCAGTACTTTATAAAAGAACCAGCATTTACATTTAAAGTGATTTAGCAGAAGCTCTTATCCAGAGCCACGTACAGACGTGCAAACACCTGAAGGCTAAGTAATCAAAGGATTTATAAACAAATGACGACTTAAGTGGTTAACTTTATAAATACAGAAGCCAAGTGAAATTTAAGGATATATACACACTCATCGGTCCCTTTATTAGGTACACCTCCTTGTTTCTATTTTGTTTCCATTTTATCAGTTCTACTTACAATATAGAAGAATTGTAGTTACAGACTGTAGTCCATCTGTTTCTCTACATCCTTTGTTCGTCCCTTTATTCTGTTCTCTAATGGTCAGGACCCCCACCGGACCAGCACAGATCGGGTACTAATTGGAATCATTGTCGGCACTGCACTGACACTGATGTGGTGCTGGTGTGTTAGTGTGTGTTGTGCTGGTACGAGGGGACCAGACACAGCAGTGCTGCTGGAGTTTAACACCTCAGTGTCAGTGCTGGACTGAAAATAGGCCACCAACCAAAAATGTCCAGCCACCAGCATCCTGTGAGCACCAACAAATGAAAAGCAAGCCAGTGTATTTGATCCCCACACACAGCAAAGAGGAGGATTTGTAAGTGTAACACAATGGGATGTTTGCAAGTGATGTGAGCATTTTGAGATCAAAAGTCACCAAATCTACAATTAGACGCCAAACAAGCTATTCGGAAAATACACCAAAGAAACAATTTCCTTTCATCTAACCACAGATGGAAGACTGGAGTTCTACTATTTGTGCTACTGAATCTCTGACTAGATCCAGGTTCTGTGGACAGATGAGGCCAAAACTGAGTAAATGGAGCTTTTTCCTCCAAATTTCCCTTGGAATTTTGTTAGTGACATCACGGACTCCATCAGGAGATCTGAAATGAAAAGCTGACTGCTTGTGGCAAGAAGCAGCTGGGTCATGGTCGGATCTTTCAGGTTGACAATGGTCTAAGATGTTCGCGCACACATGGTTGCCAGCTTTGGAATGTCCATGTCCACTCCCTGACCTGAACCCGATTCAATACCTACGAGCTGAGCTGAAGAGCAGAGTCGAAGGGAAAGGATCTACGAGCCTGGAGGATCTTTAGAGGACAGTACTTGGTGCTGTTATGGTAGCAAAGGGAGGTTAAACACTAAATACTACGTACTAAGGTCTTAATAATTATGTGGTTTTAATTTAAGCGATCATTTCTAAGCGTTTACTTTCATCCGATATTTACCTCTAGTACAGGATGATGAGAGACAAAGCGGCTTCTTGCCTATTGTTTAATAAGGACATTTGGGGGCTTTACTGAGATGGACAAAGAAAGCCTTGTCATATTTTGCTGGTAACACTGACAGGGCTCACTGGCTTGTTGTTATGGTAACACTGACACTAAATGCCACCCCTCTCATGCATATCATTTTCGGATTACATCTAAAGTAGTGTACTTGTTTTTCACTTTAATGTGTTTAAGCAGTTCGTCATAACCTGCATTCAGAATGGGTGCAAATGTTTATACCAGAGTCTGACCTTGGTAAAGAAATCAGTCATTTCCCTCCTGTTTTCTTTTTATTTAGGTCATTTTGAAATGAATCCGGAAAATTCCCATTTAATGTGGCTAACGTAGGGCTGCGGTGGCACTGGGAGGACGTTTAACATCCATCAGGGGGACGTCCATTCACTTTAGTGACCAAGGACTTAATGATTATAAAAAATTATAATGGGAAATATAAAATCTGCTTTTTACTTATCGACATTGTGGAAGTAAACAGATCAACAGCCAATGAACACTGCAGATCATCGAGCAGAGGCAAGAGTTTGTCGTGTGTGTGTGTGTGTGTGTGTGTGTGTGTGTGTGTGTGTGTGAGAGACAGAGAGAGATCTTACCAGTTGTGTTCTCACTTGCTCGTTAGCTCACTTTTAGACTAGTAACTGTTCTAACTCGGCTGGTGTTTAAAGACTTTTCTACGTAAGTGTTGGACGGTATACCGATACTAGAAAGTATCGTGATACTTTGCCATTACAAATGGTAGGATCCCTCATTTTATTAGTATCAGTACTTTAAGAAAGAGCTGTATTTATTTCTGCGAGTTGCGTCGATGGGCCACAGGGGGGCAGTAAGTGCGCGTAGCACTCTGCTTCCTCAACCTGCAGGTAAACACGTTGGAATTATTTTAAGCCCATGCAGCTAACTTTTGACGAGGACGTTAAGGACAATAATAACTGTTTAACTACCTTTATATTTTTAATTAACTTACAAATGTGATAAACATCTTTATGTTCACACTGGTAGTGTTAAGTTTATCATAACTTTCAAACTGTTAAAAAGTCAGGCGTTCAAAATCGCAATTACAGTGGTGCTTGAAAGTTTGTGAACCCTTTAGAATTTTCGATATTTCTGCATAAATATATCCTAAAACATTTGTTTAACCCAGTTAAACAAATGAGACAAAAACTTTATACTTGGTCATTTATTTATTGAGGAAAATGATCCAATATTACATATTAGTGAGTGGCAAAAGTATGTGAGCCTCTAGGATTAGCAGTTAATTTGAAGGTGAAATTAGAGTCAGGTTCCAATCAATGGGATGCCAATCAGGTGTGAGTGGGCACCCTGTGTTATTTAAAGAACAGGGATCTATCAAAGTCTGCTCTTCATAACACGTTTGTGGAAGTGTATCATGGCACGAACAAAGGAGATTTGAGGAGCTCAGAAAGAGTTGTTGATGCTCATCAGGCTAGAAAAGGTTACAGAACCATCTCTAAAGAGTTTGGACTCCACCATTCCACAGTCAGACAGATTGTGTACAAATGGAGGAAATTCAAGACCATTGTTACCCTCCCCAGGAGTGGTCGACCAACAAAGATCACTCCAAGAACAAGGTGTGTAATAGTTGGCGAGGTCCATAAAAGAACCCCAGGGTAACGAATTCTTTCTAAGCAACTGAAGGCCTCTCACTAATTGGCTAATGTTAATGTTCATGAGTCCACCATCAGAAGAACACTGGAACAACAATGGTGTGCATGGCAGGGTTGCAAGGAGAAAGCCACTTGCTCTCCAAAAAGAACATTGCTGCTCGTCTGCAGTTTGCTAAAGATCACGTGTGGACGAGCCAGAAGGCTATTGGAAAGAAATGTTTTGTGGATGGATGAGACCAAAACTTTAAACTTTTTTTTTGGTTTTAAAAAAGAAAAGCGTTATGTTTGGAGAAAGGAAAACACTGCATTCCAAGCATAAGAACCTTATCCCATCTGTGAAGCATGGTGGTGTAAGTAATCATGGTTGTGGGCCTGTTTTGCTGGCTCATGGTCTGGGCCCAGGACGGGCTTGCCATCATTGATGGAACAATGAATTCTGAATGAATAATCAGAGAATTCTAAAGGAAAATATCAGGACAGCTGTCCATGAACTGAATCTCAAGAGAAGGTGGGTCATGCAGCAACAACAGCGACCCTAAGCACACAAGCCGTTCTAATTACCAAAGAATGGTTACAGAAGAATAAAGTTCATGTTCTGGAATGGCCAAGGTCAAAGTCCTGCCTGACCTTAATCCAATGGAAATGTTGTGGAAGGACCTGAAGTGAGCAGCTAATGTGGGGACAACCCCACCAACATCCCAGAGCTGAAGCTTTTTCTGTACGGAGGAATGGGCTAAAATTTCCCTCCAAGCCGGTGTGCAGGACTGATCAACAGCTACAGGAAACGTTTAGCTGCAGTTATTGCTGCACAGGGGGGTCAGACCAGATACTGAAAGCAAAGGGTCACATACTTTTTTTGCCACTCACTAATATGTAATATTGGATCATTTTCCTCATAAATAAATGACCAAGTATAATATTTGTGTCTCATTTGTGTAACTGGGTTCTCTTTATCTACTTTTAGGACTTGTGTGAAAATCTGATGATGTTTTAGATCATATTTATGCAGAAATATAGAAAATTCACAAACTTTCAAGCACCACTGTAGATCATCAATACCAATTATATTCAGTTCATATTTATTCAGCAGACTCAGCAGTGTCGGTAATGGTAATTATAGCATGTACATTTTATCAATAATTCTTTCTATTGGTAGAAAATACTCTCAGTAGAAACTTTAACCAGTGAGATCAGGCTGTAAATACAAAGTTAACAGAGGGACGTCAGATTACTGCTCACTGTGTGAAAGCCTTAATAACAATGTGACCTTTATAATCAAATGATTAATGTTATAAATGTACCTATTCAATGTCAACATTTCTTTCTGGGTTTTTTATTGTTAAAAAAAAACAAAAAAAAATGTATGTTCCATGTTCTGTCATGCATTATTCCATTACTTTACCTGATTTTTAAGGTTTTTGCAGTGGTATCGTTTGAGTGTCAGTGTCGTGATATTTTAGGCAGGTATCGTATCGAAGTCATAATTTTGGTGTTGTGACAAGTGTTTGTGTGGATGACTTTCCGCTACTTATTTGTAACTATAGAAACTGGTTCACATTCACTCATTGAGTCTCTGGTTCTCCTGGCTGATCTTGTTGTTCCTGATCTTCTGTTTCGTTCCACTCTTGTTCTCAGCGGTATCTCTGACACCTGTACGCATCATTTGCACAGTTCTCTTGTAAATATAACCTATATATTTGCATTACAGTAGCATAAAAAGACACACACTCACCGGTCACTTTACTAGGTACACCTGTCCAACAGCTCGTTAACACAAATATATAATCAGCCAATCAAACGACAGTATGATCAAGATGAGCTGCTGAATCAAACCGAGCATCAGAATGGGGAAGAAAGGGGATTTAAGTGACTTTGATCATGGCATGGTTGTTGGGCTGAGTATTTCAGAAACTGCTGATCTACTGGGAGTTTCACACACAGCGCCATCTCTAGGGCTTACAGAGAATGGTCCGGAAAAGAGAAAATACCCAGTGAGAGCAGGTCTCTGGGTGAAAATGGCTCTCTGAAAGGAGAATGGCCAGACTGGTTCAATTTGATAGAGAGGTCTAACAATAACTCAAATAACCACTCGTTACAACTGAAATATGCAGAACAACATCTCTGAATGCACAACAAGTCAAACCTTGAAGCAGGTAGGCTACAGCAGAAGAAAACCACATTGTCTGCCAAATTATAATTATTTTTTAAATGACTACTTATATTCGCGATTTGACTTTGTCTTTGCTTGAAAAGCAAGGAGTAAGATGGCTGTTTCATAAATGTGGAGTCAAAAGTGCAAGTCTTACTTTGAAGTGTAGCCTAATGAACGCAAAACGTATTTAATGAGCATAAAATGCTCATAAAGTAGAAACACTTTAAAATGTACCCAGTAATAGTATTTGAGTAAAAGTACTTCATGACTGCCCACCATTAGTACAAACCCAGCAGTTGTTCTGTTGTGAAACGCCCTTCTGTTCAGACCGTCCTTACAATGTTAACATCTTCCAGGCTAATGGCACGGCCCAGCCCTAGTTCTGGTTACATTCCTTTTGTGTTTAGAAACGTACAATTATATCACTGGAAGGGAAATTAGATCCACGGGGGAAGTTGCAAACACGGCTCTCATTTGCATTGCTACTTTTAGCACGCCGTTTGAAAACTCTCGATCCAGACCTCCTTAGCGGTGAGCGCGGTCGTCGCTGCGGGTCAGGCCTGAAACAATAGCATTCTTTCAGTGAAGGTGTGGGGCAGTAGGACCCAGCGAGCTGCTGCTGCTGCTGCTGCTGCCCTCCTCGGCAGGCTCCCTTAGTTCCAGAGCTGAGTGAGAGAGGCGAGCAGAGTGCACAGAGAGAAGGAGGGGAAAGAGTCAGAGAGAGAACCAGGGAGCTCTGGAGCCAACGTTCGAGCCCACCGCGGTCCTGCTACAATCCTAAATCCGAGTGCCATGCAGGGATTAACCAGTAGGATTTAAGCATTTGGAGCCAGAGCTGAAGCTCATGAGGAGGCGCCCAATCAGAAGAAGATCGGGATTCAAAGGTTTCTATTGTTGATTCTTGATCTGTGGGCTCCCAGGGTTGTCCAGAGTCAGCCCGCGTCCAAGTCGTGAGTCAGTGCGTGTGGTGTGTGTGTGTGTGTGTGTGTGTGTGTGTGTGTGTGTGTGTGTGTGTGTGTGTGTGTGTGTGCGTGCGTGTGCGTGTGTGTGTGTGCGGGTTCTTTACGTGTGGGACATGTGCTACCTCGGCAGGGTGAAACATTGTGACAGCGGGAGCGAGCGGGGGCCGAGCTGAGGGGCATAGGAGATGATAGATGTTGCGTTTGTAAACAGTGGGCGAGTGCGAGGTCCACGCCGGAGAGGAGCCAGGGGCCGTCCCAAAGAGTCGGCGCTCTGTTGAGATATTTGACCCTGTGCACAAACCGGGGTGGGTGGAGGGTGTTTGGATTGAGCAGGTTCAAGGTCAGCATCTGGTTCAGCGTGCAGAACTTTGCTCCGACTTTTGTCAACAAACCCGGGGGCTGAGCAAACGGGGGGAAGTTTGATATGCGAGCGGGTCACAGGGTGCCCTCACTTCCAGAATGCCCTGCATGACTTGTTTGGTTCTGCTCGTTATCAGCATCCTGTGTTGCTCCTGAAGTGCTCTGCTTGTTTCGTTTCCCTGAGAACCTTTTGGCTCTGTCGGCTGTAGCTTATTGTGGTCAGACGCGGTCGGCTCGCTCCCTTCTTTTTAGAGGAGTTCCTCTTTTTCTTCTCTTGCCTCAGTTGTTTGGCTTGCTCTCTCTCTCTCTCTCTGTATTCTAACTGCTCTGCTAATCCTGAGCGTGCTCTGTCGCTTGTTAGCATTCAGCAGCATTAAGCGCTGTGCTCAGCCTAAGCCTGCCAGTGTTTGCCTCTTAACTGGAGTGCAGGAATGTGTGAATACACGACACAGGCGAGTGCCAGGGCTTTAATGCCGTCGGGGCTGGACTCTCTTGCTCTGTCTGTCTTGCTGTGGCCGTCTGACATCCAGTCTCTAAACCGCCAAGTTTTTTTTGTTTTTTTTTCCTGGAATCTGACATGCTGAGCTTGTGTTTTCCATTATGTCTGGAAAAAACACAGCAATGTCCTTCTGGAAAATCAGACTGTCTCCTTGGCACGGACGATCTTCTTGCTATAAATAGGCCCATAAACGCCACTAAATCGGGAACTTTTATTCTCTTTTGGAAAGTTCCCCTTTATGGACGGTTGCGTTATGGTGCAGGGAGGAGTTCCCCTCTCTTGTCTCTCTGTGTTTAGTCTTGTGGAGAAGCATGCTTGTTTTTTGCCTCCTAAGTTTTTCCTGACCCTCTGTTTCTATGGCCCCCTCATGTGGCCGTTCTCGGCTGCCTATAGAGCCAGCTCTCCCCGCCTATGTGCACGTTACGTCTGATTGGCTGATTCTGCAGAAGCACAGGAAGTTCAGGGTTTCTAATAACAACCCAGAGACACAGTTACCATAGAGACAAAGATAAGCCCCTCGTACTAAAAAAAAGTGGCTGCATGTCATCACAGAGACCCGCAGAAAGCCTGCTCTCTCCCTCCCTCTCGCTCTCTCTCGCTCTCACTCGGTCCGTCTCTTGCTTCTGCCCGGTTTCCTTTTAACAGCTGTTTAAACACTATAGCTTTTGCCTTAGCAAGGTCAAACTCGTGCAGCACTAAATGTGACCTTTGGACAACTTTCCTTACTTCTTTGGTCTTTTTGCTGATAGTGTCGGAGACGTTCATCATGCACTAAAGCAGCGGTCTGCTGTCTAGTGGTGTTAGCATTTGCAGGCATTCTCACATGTATGAACTGAGAAAAGGAAAGCTTGAAATGTACACAAATATAACTCACCCAGGAGTTGTTGGGATCGAATAGAAGCTTTAGCTGTATGAGTGTAATGATGGTATGTGTAAGTGATTACAATATTAGACTGAAAGGATAAGGTTATTGGGGAAGACTGTACAGGAGGCTCTAGTTACTCTGTTAGGCCGCCTCTAGCCCGGATACAAGATCAGATTCGGTTGGGCATTGGAGTCAAACAATTTTTTGAAACGACCATCCTGTTTCTGTCAGTTCAATGATGCTCCCCCTCTTAAAGTCTGCCCACTGGGCAAAATATATTAGTGTGTCGTAGCATGTCTAGCAGTCAATCTCCCGCCAAGAGGTATCCTCCCCAAAAGTAGCTCAGAGAGCCTTTTTATAGGGGATGTACTTTTAAGTCCTCTTGTGGCAAGACCGAGTGTCTAATCAGACCACATCTGTAATCATTTACATATCTGCATGCCGAGCTCTGCAGCAACCCCACATTTCTGTCTGGGTGCTCAGTTCAAAAGTGTCACTACGGATAAGGGCGTCTGCTAAATGCTGTGAATGTAAATGTGGAGTTTGGGCTCGGTTTCCTCATGGAGTTCCTCCAGCCACTTTGGTTTCCTCCCATCTCCTAAACATACCAGTAGGTGTATTGGCTATTTTAAGCTTAGGCTGGGCGTGAGGCTATTCAATTAGCGACTGAGATGGACTGGCATCCAATCAAGAGTGAATGGGTTCCAGATCTGCTACGAAGAAAGAAGGAATTTGTCTTTTTCAGTGAAAACTATTTGTGGTACCAGTGTGGTAGTAGATCATGGATTCAACGACACCTTAAGGAAAGGATTGCATTTTTAAAAATTTGTTGTACATTTGGGTTCAAGTAAGGATTCACATCACTGCTCCGAGAGCCCCGGTTTGATCCCGACCCTAGACTCTACCTGTGTGGAGTTTGCATGTTATCTCCATGTCTGAAAGACATTCCAAAAACATGCATTAGGTTAACTGGTTACTCGAAATTGGCCCATGACTAGTGTCTGTCGTAGATATAGCCATTAATGCTGATCCAACTAAATTAAACTAATAAACAAGCAAACAATTCAAGTAAGGGTACAAGTAAGATGGGAACCAAGCCTGGAAACCCTAAGAACATGGGAGAACATGCAAAGTCCACATAGGCAGAGGCTTCACATACTGGGCAGTTGTGCTGCTATTGCTCAAGTGTAAGAGGAGGTCACATTAAAACCCTATAGAAGTTGTTTTTTATTTCAGTTTAATACTACATACAGATTTCCTGGTTGTATTCTAATAAAGAAGCTGAGAAATATTTATGTAAGGTCACTATACCTTTGCTAAAACAGTGATATATCTGATCTAATGGTGGCTTAAGACTTTTGCACAGTACTGTAGATGAGACATGTTAGATAGAGACTAGGTTAATAAAAGTTTGGTGTGATGTTGATACTAATCTGTCCTAACTATTAAAGACCAAGAAGGTCTACAGTTTGCTCACGATGGCTGGGTCCTTGTTCTCAGATCTTCCCTGCTGCCCTGTTTTCTGATCGCCTTTGGTTGTCGTGACCGCTAGCAAGGATGAGGTCGGGTCTGTGTAGTGTCCAAGGAAAGGAAAGGCTCTGAGTGAGAGGACTTCCTGTTGATGGGAACGCTGTTATCAGCAGTAGGGTCTGTTGGCAGGAAATGTCAGCCACTTGTTTTCTTCATACCATAACCACTTGTCTTGGTTTAGTTCTTCTACTCAGGACGGGTAAAAAAAAAAAAAAAAAAGTGAACACATGGCCTAGACTTTCCACCCAGTCAGAGAGCTCGGTTGTTTTTTTCATGACGTTCCTAAATAAAAGCACGATTGAAGATGCATGTTGCAAAACTCCCGAGCTTTCTCTTTCATATGCAAAGCCAAACAAATTCCCGTGCAGAAGCAGCCTATTATGCTCTCGATATGGTTGTCAGTACGGTCTGATCGGTTCGGAGTGCGTGTCCGCTTACAATCCCGGCAAGCCGAGCTCTTTTCAGGGCTTGAATGCGTCTTCAGACTCCACTGCTCAGCCCGCGATGCATTTGCATTTTGGGAGACGGGCCGTCCGAAGTTTCCCAGCGCGCTGAAGTTTCCCATTAATGCGAGCGGGCAGGGGCGTCTGTCACAGATCAGAGGTGAAAAGCAGATGAGCGGGAGGTCAGGAGAGCTTTTTATTTTGGGGCACTGAAGTGTGGGACCGTTGCAGACCGCCTCGTCGTCCTTTGTCTGTCTGAGGTCTTGTAACGAACATCGGCGGCTTGTCAACCAACACGGCTGCGCCGCCTCTTAGTGAAATTAACCAGCAAAGCAAACCGGGAGGAGGGGGGGGGGGCTGCACGGGGAAGTGTCAAAACATTCGAGTGAAAGCACCTGATGGGGAATCTTCATGAGGATGGGTTGTTGTTGCATGGACGGAGATGAGAATCAGCATCACTTCTGTTCTGAATTTTGGAACGTCATCTTTCAGCTTTGTGCCGAAGGTCTCGAGGCGCAGTGCATCCCCCGGTCGCACGTTCTCTCTCGTGACCGAAATCAAGGCACCGTGTTCTCGATCAAAACGAGGCCACACATCGTCTTGCTGTCTCTCCCCACCTTTCTCATCTCACCATCCCATCGCAGTATGTCTCTCTTCCCTCGGTGACCTTCACGTTTTTTCCCTGTCCTAGTGATTAAGTGTCTCGAAGGTGTGTGATGATGGAGGCTGCCTAATAAATGATAGACCCTTGACTGCTTCCCCTCTGGGAGACTTATTAACCGTCTCAGCTAGAGCCTCGTACCCACACAAAGCCGTGTCCTAAGCCCTCTTGTCTTCTCCCTGTATCTTTATTCAGTGATGCCGTCCTCCTTTCTCCGACGGCGTTCAGGCGCCACTGAAAAATATTTGATTTCGAGAATAAAGTATTCACCCATTGACAAAAAACTCACCAAGAAGGAGCTGCTGGAATTGAATTGAATGAAATTTGTACATCATAGATGTATGAATATAATGATGATATATGTAAGTGATTGCTATATGAGAGCGAAAGAATAAATTTATTGGAGAAAACTGGAGGCTCCAGTTACCCTGTCAGGCCGCCTCTAGTCTGGATGCAGGTTGAGATGGAGGTCTACAAGTTCTGTATGGTATCCTGTGGAACATTTGCCCACAGATGTTGCACCAGGTCCTGTAGATCCTCCATTCATGAGTTGTTCGATTGTTGATAGATCTGGTCAAATCGGATGAATCCTGCTGAAAAATGCCAGTTGGGAGCCCTGCCATGAGAGGCGACACATGGCCGCAGGATGTCCTGCACATATCGCTGATTTGTTAGTGCCCCTCGTATCACTGCTAGGGGTGACCCTTTTTATAGGAAAGCAGGGGAAGCATTTTACGCCCTCTTGTGGCAAGACCCAGTGTCTAATCAAACTTGTAATCATTTACTGCCTGAAAGAGAAGTGCATGGCATGCATAGCCAGCGGCACATCCTTTATTATATTTTAATAAACTTCATTAAATCCTCCTTTTTTTCTTCTTCTAAAAATACTACAAATTTGTTCTAAAAATACGAGTTTATCCTCAAAATATTAGCATTTCTATTCCTGAAATTTTGTGACTCTGGTTGGATTTCCAAGGTAATTTTATTTCAGTGGCCCTAAAAGTTGCCGTACCTTTTTTCTTACTTTCTTCTCTCGCCGACTTTTCCATGCACGCCATCTGTCTGCATTCTTACTGGCTTTTTGGCAGTGCTGGGGGAAAAAAACGAACCGCACACATGATGTAACTCCAGCTGAGAAACATTTGATGTAAACCTAACTGGCCTCTCCGGTTTCATATGAGCAGGACCGCTCATAAAATCGCAGCAATCAGACGCGAGCGCTGCCTTCGCTGCAGAGACAGAGCTTCTGGATAGCGTTCAAATCCCAGATCCTCCCAGAGTCAAAAAGGTTTGGTATTCAGGCAGGTCAGAGGAACTGAAGAGAGAGCCAGGAACCATGCTGCTCGCTGCCCAGTGCTTTCATATGGCTCAAAGCTGTGGAGCTGTGAAAAACAGATCAGCGCATCTCTCATTCAAGAGAGAGGAAGGTCACCGGAACAGTGAGAGCGTTCTGTGTCGGTGTATGAACATTTTGTCACCGATACTCACAAGCGCAACTAGTAAAAAAATAATACCCCCCAACACCCAAACAATTTAAGAGCACACCATTACTTTCCGGTCTACTCCACCTGCTCAAACTCAGTGATCGTGTAAACCTGCCATTTAAAGAATGCCCTAAAGAGAACCAAGCCACAGACCAAACCAATTTTAAAATAGAGACGGGTGTCATGGAGTGGAAAATTGAAAGCACTTTTGTGAATTCTGTCTACGTCCAATTCATTCATACATACAGGAATTTATTGACCTCCTCTGCAGTTGTGGGGGATCTAATAACAAATCTTATAATCAATAACCAACTCTGGGCCACACACCATTTCACTCGGCCCACGTCTGCCGTGGAATGACTGCCATGACTACACAACCAGAAATGCACCCACTTCAGGAGCCCAGAATGCAAATTGGAGCCCAGAGTCTGAAGGTCATCATGAAATTTATGGTGGCTGGTAGCAGTTGGGCCCAAACTGGCCCGGTACTATATGCTACAAATGTATTAGGCATACGTTGGGGTCCTGACCATTTACAGAAAAGAGTAAAGGGGAGGAACGAAGTATGTATCGGAACAGATGGACTACAGTCTGTAATTGCAGAACTACAAAGTGCAGTGAGCAGGAAAACTTAAAGAATAAGTTTAAGATTTTGTACAGTACTTGGGTACACTGGTCATTTGTGTCTTAAATCCAAACAGTTTAGCCTGAGTCTATCCCTGGAAGACTGGACACCATGTGGAACTGGATACCAGTTCACCTCACACTCCCACATTGCACTCACTCACAATTAGGGGCCATTTAATCAGGTCAGTCCTGTACTGCCATGTGTATTAGAGACAGAATGAAGCCAGAACACCAACGCTACCTGCTTCTGCAACTTGCCATGAGCAGCTTCTTAAACTGAACGAAGCATGTCAATTTAAAACTATAAAAATAAAGAATGGCTCATTATAAGTTAAAGCAACAGTTGCTCAAAACCTGTCGCTCTGACAAGGGATATTAATACAGGGTGGAGAAGGTGACCTGCTGATCAGTCGTGGGGCTGTTTTGTCATTGAACTGTGTTAAATGGTGTAATACAGTCTGTCACCTTTAAAGAATGATGACTCCGTTGATGCGTTTCCACTAATCCCAGCGGGTCCTTGGAACCTTAAGATTTGCAAAATGATCTACTGGTTCCTTTAAAGAGAGCAGATTGAGCTAACCGTCAGGTTAAAGTTATTTTGGTAGAAAGTGTTAATAAATGAATGTCTGTAAGTGTTATAAGGGCCGACTTGCTCGCTGAGCAGGTGTCCTCCATCTCAGAGACGTCAAGGACGTTTGCTCTATTCCTGCTCTCACCTTCACACCCTTCAGATTTGTCTTCTGTCACAAAAGCTCGTCAGCGGTGTCTTTGCCTGCTCGGGAATCGAGCGGACTGTAGTAGAGGTTCATTAAGAGCGCTGCTCATTATCCTAGTCCGTTTCATCCAGACCTGCTGGTAATTTAGTTTGCTCTCGTCGGAGTCAATGTCCTGATTGTTGGAGGAACCTGACAAGCGGAAACCCGCTCCAAGTTCAGCTCAGGATCTCGGTCGTTTCCATTCGGTGTCATATTTCATTCATATTGCTTTCGTTTTCGCTCTGTCAGAGAGGAGACAGGCGCACTGCCGAGTACGTAAACAACTCTATTTTACCTGGTACGGGGACACCGAGTGAAAGGCAGTTTGCTCCACTTCTGCGCCCTGCATCACACTCATCTCTCTCTCTCTATCTCTGCATCTCGCTCTGATGCTCTCCTCCTTCCCTCTTCCTTCAAAAACAAACAGCATCCGTGAGCCTCCCCATGAACCTAGGGGAGGATGCGATTTCCGAGGCTGACTGACATTTTTCAGTGTCAAAACTCGACTCGAGCGTTGTTCCCATCCAGGACTGAGGCTGCACTGATTTACTGCTCAAGGACTTCTGCTTGGAAAAGTTATGTTTTATTACGCTCAACACTGGATTTCATGTCAGCCTTCTTTATTTATTTAGAAAGTGAAAATTCTTGCTGCTGGCGTCCTCAAAGCTGCACTACATTTTTTTGCTTTTAATGTGCAAATCAGCTCGACTGCGAGTCCTCGGCGCGCACACACCCGCCGCTCGAGCCTTCGCGCTCACCGAGCGGCGCCTCGCGCTCTTCAGTTTCCTTTAGGTTTCCTTTGCCGAGTGGCCTCGGCCCTCTTGACCCGCATTCGCTGAATGGTTGTTCATTTATCTGAGCGCGGCTCTGGTTTTTGCAGCGGCACTTCTGCGCCGGCTGCTTTCTGAATGAGCTCATCAGATGGAGAGCGACCGAGGCTGACTCACCCGGGGCAGTTCGAGGTCGCAGCGACGCGCCGCTTATTAAAAACCCAGAGAGGAAGGCCTTTCCTGATCAGCCGAACCTCGCAAATTAGCCCTCTTCTGTGCCAGCTGATGGGCGTAATGCTCCTGTGAATGGAAGCAGATCTGAGACGGGGATTAAAGCGCGAGGCGGTCGCACTACGCTATGAGAGGGCGCATGCTGGTCACTCTCTCACCCGCTGCTCTAATTTAAGCAAACCCAAGTCAGCGGTTTAATAGACGGAACTTGTGTAACTGTGTTGTGTTCCTGTCTCTCCCCGCTGTGGTGGCTGAGGACGCCGAGCCGAGGAGCCTGGAGACACACAGCGCAGTGATCTCTTCTTTGTATACTGTATATATTTATGTATAACAGCTGATGTAACAGTATTGCGAAGCTGTCAGCGCTCCTGGTTTCCTGGTCCTACTTTTGCTTCTTTTCTGTTCTCTGTCTGCACTTTTCCTGAAGATCTGGAAAGTCATGAAAAAATGGAAAGTAGGACTGGAATGAAAATATATATATATATATATATCTATATATATATATATATATATATATATATATACACACACACACTGTGTGTGTTGTGTGTGTGTGTGTGTGTGTGTGTGTGTGTGTGTGTGTGTGTGTGTGTGTGTGTGTGTAAAGGAAATAATTACGAATGGGCTGGTCTTATATCATCTTAGTAATTAATTTTGCCTTAATGTAATTTATTCCACTCATTCCACATTGTTCATCTTTAAATAGCTATGTGCGTTTAGCGACTGCTTTCACTTCTAGACGTTTCGGCTCCTCTAGGAGCATGTTATTAAGTTTAAAGTCACAACAGAAATCCAGGTCCAAACCCAACCCTAAGCTAAAGACAGCCTAAGCATTATGACCTAGGCACGCTAAGAGGACCAAAACTCCAAGGGCTCTGAGCAAGAAGTTCCTGGGTTCGATCCCAGGTGGACTACCCAGGTCCTGTCTGTGTGGGTTTACTCCGGGTGCCCAAGGACATGCCTGAGGTTCATTCATTAGACTAAATTGGCCCGATCTGAGCATATATACAGTATATAGGCGCTAAAATGGCCATTGATGCTGATAGCGACGTTAAATGAACCAAATAAACAAATAAGAAAAACTCTTAGGATTAGGGATGTTCATTCGTTTGTTCATTATCATACCCGCTCAATCCAGTTCAGGGTTTCCGTGGAGCTCAGACTTAACCAGCAGCACAGGCTCAAAGGACAGCATGTGATGTGATGTTATTGTCTGGCCCTCTCTAGGTTTCTTCCTTATAACCTTTAGGGAGTTTTCCCTTTCCGCCGTGACCCTTGGCTCGCTCAGTTAGGGCTTTGAGTCTGTTCGTAAGTCTGCTTTGTGACAATGGTCCATTGTAAACTTGATTTACATTGTTTACTTGACTTGATGCCCAGCTCGTTCGGAACGCACCACATGGGCTAGCACCTGAAAAATGTTTTATTGATATAGCGGTTATTTTAAGATCAGTTTTCTGCATAAAGTTGGGTGTTGGTGCTTGTGTTTGTCGACTGGATCCCATCATGACAAGGAACTGTTTATATTGTCTTCTTTTTCTTGTAAAGGTTTTTTATATTGTGACCCAAAACGAATACCTATAACTGCCGTTCTACACGCTGAATTATAAACGTACTCAGCGGATGATGTTGCACGTGACCCGTCTCTGCTAGGCCTCTCTCTCGGTAGCTTGGTTTCCCCCACTCCTGTGATCTCTGACGAGACGCAGAGCGACTTTGAAATCCTCCTAATGACCCCGGTTATTGCTAGATGGGTTTCTCTTCGCACTTTTGACAGCATGGCAGGTTGCGGATAGAGAGACTGACAGGAGCATCAAGGGAGGCGCGAGTGTCTTACAGTAATTGCACATTTGGTTGGTGCTCGCTGCATTTGTACAATGGCTGAAGTGCGTCTCTCTCTCTCTTTCAGAAGTGGCACAGTGCGAGTTAAAGGTGCATAATTAATCATCAATGATTATGTCTTCCTGACTGAATTAATGATAATTGACGGCGTTATCGGCGAGCATAATAAGAGATAGTCAGTGTCTAATGTTAGGTGTCAGTTGAGCTCCTGTTGCTTTCCCCACATCCGGCTTCATTGACTTATTAAACACTGGTAAACGCTCTTGATCTCGGTATTGAGCACAATAATAGTGATTATCATTTTAGCCATTATCACACAGCTGTAGTATGCGTCTAACAGACCAGAGCTGCGGCCTGTTGAAGGAAACATTGATTAACAAATTAGGGACCTGCATGGTTCTAATGTTGTATCATCTGGACTGCCAATTAGTGCACAAGCTGCTAAGCAGTGCTTGGGTTCATTTGTCTGGATCGTACATTTTCCACTACATTGTTTTGCACGAGGTGACGCCGGAGTGGTCGGACAAGCTGATGATGATGAGATTTACTATGATTGTTTAAATAGTTTACCTTTTTTTAACTTAATTTCTACAAAGACTAGGTAAATCCCTTCTGCTGGCCAACCTTGCTAATTGAAATTGATCTGTTTATGATTGTTTTCGAAAAAAAAAATTGTTTTCGAGTCAAAATTCTTTACAGTATGCAGCACTTTTTACAAAAGAGCATCGTCTCGAAGCAGTTTTACACATATCTAAGCCCACAGCCCCAATAGAACAAGCTCGAAATGTGATGAGGAAGAAACCGTGGGATGACCAAGACCCTAAAAGGGACCCGACCACCTTGGCCAGCGTAGATGTTATGGAGTACTGTGCAAAGTCTTTAATCCACCATTACATTAGATATTCCATTGTTTTAGCAATGGTATAATGGTCATATATGACCAGAAAAGACATGACCTTTGTATGCAGTATTAAAAAACAGCTTCTATGGGCTACAGTGTTTTTTTTTGTTTTTTTTAGTGTATTTAGTGTGACCTCCTCTTAGACTCGATCATCTGGCAGCTTTGTCAGTCTGAAGAAGCTTGATCAGGAATGGTCTTTTTGGAAGGGTAATGGTCAATAACCCTCTTTTTCAGAAGAAAAGACTAAGATATGCTAAAGATCACAAAGATTGGAATGAAGATCAGTGGAAAAGAGGATGATCCAAGTTTGAAATTTTTGGGTCCAATTATTGACAGTATGTTATATTTGGTCCTTATACAATTGCTAAAAAACAACAATCTAATGTTGGCCCTTGTGACAAGTGACAAGTAATGCAATCATAGGTTAAGGGCCTTGCTCAAGGACCCAACAGTGGCAGCTTGGCAGAGGTGGGATTTTAACCCTGGACCTTCTGGCTCATAATCCAGTCCAGTATGGAGTGACGAACCAAGTATGAAATTTTTGGTCCGTTTGTCGACAGTATTATATATGGTCGTTGTAGCATTGCTAAAACAACAAATCTAATGGTGGCCTAAGTTTTTTGCACAGTATTGTCGAAGATCAATATTTAGAGTCATGTAAGTTCAGGTCCCTGTTCAGGTTACATGATTTTTTTTTTAACTCAACCTGACAGATTTCTGCAATACTATAAACCATTAAGACTTGCGTTCTGAGATGTACTGGAGTACTGGAAAGGTGCTCAAACTTTTGCCCACATTAAATTCTGTCATCTTTTATGATTTCCATGTTTTATGTTAAATTATGCAGACTCCTCCCCATGTCAGTTAGGGCTGCAGCACGAATAATAGTCGGATTATGAGCCGCCCAGTTACCAAATAGCTCTTATGCAGCCATCAGCCTTTACATTTAGTTTGAGGCTTTTATGCATTGCTAGCTAATGCTGAAGGTCAAGATGAATACCTTATTGAGGACACCAAGTTATAATTGTATCACTGCAGCAACACTGAATAGCCATCTGTTGCAGCTTCTCTTACTTGTATGAAGTCGGATGACTGTCAGATTTCTCAGAATGCTTGTGAATTGAGTGAAGAAGCTGAAGAAACCAACATTAAACCTTTTCAGATCAGTTTTTCTTTACTGGTAGCCCCCGCTTTGCTGCCTTAAGATGGCAATCATATTGGGCGACGTCCCAAAGGGTGTGTAGCTACGCTGCTCCCTGTTGCTATGGCCTTATCAACACGAGTAAACTTTGGGCTTGTGGCAGTCTGCCGACCCCGGTGTTTGCAGAAGATAAGTGAAGTGTCAGAGGACTGCAGAAATCTGAGTGAGGAGCTCCTCTACACAAAGCCAGTAATGGAGTGAACTGGGTGCAGAAAGTCCTCCGACCGGCCACGCGTTGTTTGGAATGTGGAATGGTTCCCACTCTTCAAACACTCCCCGTGCCAGGGCCGTCACGCCAGCGCTGCCTCCTGCTCTGTAGTGTTTTAAGTTAATTATCAGAAGATGACGACGTGTCTTCCGTGGCCGGGGGCCGCTCTGTCCCATGGACTGCACGCGTCTTTTCTTCCTAGCCCCGAAACAAATTCAATTGGAAATGCAATTTTGTTTGTGAGGGAGCTGATTAGTGGAGCTGTGTTTCACTGGAGATGCTTTATGTCCTGGTAATTGAATGACACGAATAAATTGTCATCCGACACAAAGATTAAATACAGCGGCGTGCCATAAAGCTCGGCGTCGCATTTCTGTTTGCCGGTCGGTCAGCTGTCACCTGTAGGCTTTGTTGTGAAGGCTGTGAAGCGGAGCTCCGATCCGGAGCCATTAAGCTCGGTTTTGTTCCAGCTTCGCGGCCTGAATCAGGTCCGTTAACCTCCGGAGGAAAAAAGTCTGAGCGAATGGAACCGACTGTTATTGGGATGTGTTGCGGGAGAGCGGCCAATGAGCTCGCCCCCGTGAGGAGGCTGGACTTTGTGTTACAGTTTATTCACGATCAGCAAGCCAGCGGTTTCACCTCCCGTTTGTAAATTGAAATATTGAATCCAGTGCTCACTGCGCTGGCCTTTTGTACGCCACGAGATCAGGCGCAAAGTCTCACGCCACATGAACTTACGCCTGCTGTTCCTCGAGAATAAATATGAAATGTTGGAGTGTGATTTGCAAGTCTCATTGCATCATGGTAGCAGAGGACAGGGGCAGTAGAACCTGACCAGGGCTGTGTCTCAAATCTCCGTACATGCTACACACACTTTGCTTAAACCCAGTAACTTCAGTGTTGTTCTAGTTGCCTACCATACCCTGTAAGTGTTGGAATTATTCAAGCTTCATCTTACATTCACAATCAGTGGATTATGTTCCTCTGAGAACTTTTACATTTAGATCTCTGACCCTTTTCCAGCTTTTAGGTTAGGGACAGTGTCCTCCTGACTGCTCTAAGGTCAGGGACTTTGTCCCTTGCTTTTACTGTAGGTTATGAACTTTGTCCTTCATCCTGCTTTTAGATCGAACACAGTGTCGCTCTAACTGCCTTTAAGTTAGGACTTGTGTCCCTTTTCCAGGAATTAATTTTAGAACTCTGTCCATCGTCCTGCTTTTAGTTTGAACAGCTTTTAAGTTGGCAACCATGTCCCTTTTCCAGCTTTTATCTTGGACACTGTCCTGCCAGCATTTAGGCTGTTTTAGGTCCCTCTGCTTGCTTTTACTGTAGGTTATGAACTATGTACCTCTGACTGCTTTTAGGTTGGGACCTGCATCCCTGCTTTTACAAAGGAAACTGTCCCTCTGGCAGCGTTTGCTGTAGGTTATGAACTCTGTCCATCGTCTGCTTTTAGGCTGAACGCCGTCCTTCTTCCTGCTTTTAAATTGGTAACTCTGTCCCTTTTCCAGCTTTTAGGTTGGGAACTCTGAGCTCAAACTAAAAGAAGGAAGATGGACTTACAGCAAAAGCAATTCAAATCAAAACTTAATACCTGGCAGAGGGACAGAGTTCCCAATCTTAAAAATGTTAAATTGGAAACTGTGTTCTTCTGCCAGCTTTTAAGTTTTGAACTGTTTCCCTTATCCTGCTTTAGGATTGGAAACTCTGTCCCTCTGACTGCTTTTGCTGTAGGTTATGAACTCTGTCCTGCTTTTAGTTTGAACACTTTGTCCTCCAACTTTTAAATTTGTAGCTGTATCCCTTTTGTAGCTTTTAGGTTGGACGCTGTGTCCCTCTGCCAGCTTCTACGTTTTAACCGTGTCCCTTTATCTGCTTTAAGATTAGGAACACTGTTCCTCTGATTGTTTTAAGGTTATGACCAGTGTCCCTCTGGCTGCTTTAAGATTGGAAACTGTCCCCCTGATTTTACTGTAGCTTATGAACTTCCTGCTTTTAGTTTGAACTCTGTTCTTCTGACAACTTTTAAATTGTTAACCGTGTCCCTTTTTCAGCTTTTAGGTTGGACACTGTGTCCCTCTGCAAGCTTTTAGGTTAGAAACTCTGTCCATCCGTTATAAAAACTGTCCCTCTGAACTGTTTAGGGTCGGGATCTGTCTCTCTTTTTATCTTTTTCTTAGGTTTAATACTCTGTATCTCTGACTGCTTTTACTGTGGTTACAAACTCTGTCCATTTTCCTACTTTTAGGGTGAACATTGTCTTTTTTCCAGCTTTTACATTGGGATCTGTGTCCCTTTTCCAGATTTTAGGTTTGCAGCTCTCCTTCTGACTGCTTTTAGATTGTGACCTGTGTCCTTGTTGGAGCTTTTAGATTGGAAACAGTGTTCCTCTGACTGCTTTTATTGTAGGTTACAAACTGTCCATCTGCTTTTAAGTTAAACACTGTCTATCTGTCAGCTTTTAGATTGAGAACAGTGTCCCTCTTGCTGCTTTTAGGTGGGAACGTTGACTCTGTTACAGATTTTACGTTGAACACTATGTCTCTCTGTCAGTTTTTAGATCGAGAACTCTCTCCCTGTCTGCCTTTAAGTTAGGAAGTGTCCCTTTCCCCGGTTTTAGATTAAATGTGTCCCTCTGCAAGCCTTTATGTTGGGGACTGTCAGTGTTACAGCTCTTACGCTGGACAGTGTGTCCCTCTGCCAGCTTTTACTGTAGTTACAAACTGTCCATCTTCCTGCTTTTAGTTTGAACGCTTTGTTCTTCTACCAGCTTTTAGGTTGAGAACTGTGTCCTTCTAGCTTCAAACGTCTTCGCTGAACTTGTGATGGTGTCCAGCTGAGTGAGATCAGTGTTTGGCCTTGGTCTTTTGTTACAGGTAGTAACGCGCTAAGATTGCTCATGGAACTTTTGTGTCATTCCATGCTTATCTCATGCCTTTGTTTGGCAGGCATGTGGTCATTTGTGCAGCTGTGCTCGATGGAGCTGAGGTGTGTGTGTGTGTGTGTGTGTGTGTGTGTGTGTGCGTGCGTACACACCTGGCCGCTCCTCTACCAGTAATCAGTGCAGATTACAGTCTGCAATTAGTCTCCCAACATCTCGGCTCGCTGTGCCAAACCCAGGCCTCTTATCCCCTCTAAATCAGCGCTCACTCGGAGGACTGATCTACCACTGCCAACCACAGCCGATCTCAGACATGTCCCAGACTCAACCGCTCCAACACACAGCAGACCGAGACAAAGACACCAGGGCGGGCCGGATTGTTTTTCCACCTTTGCAACGTCCAGGCTCTTTCATGTGGTATGAGGCATGCGCATGAAAATCCATCCCAGGTTCGAGCTAGTTAATCTGTCCAGATCAAATAAAAGTAGTCTGGGATGATAAATACTCCCCAGCTGCAGTGTCTTGGCCCTCAGCCGGAGACTAAGCTTCAGTGTTGCTAGGTAACGGTGTCGGAGGAAGGTTGTGGGATTGTATGGTACCAAACCTCGACAGGAATGTATAAACACCTTGCATAGATTAGGGCGCCTTCATGTATCTGTGCTCAGCTCATTCAGGTGCAGCTATCTCACCATGTACTGTGATGGATCGTAGTGTTAATGTATGGACAAAAGTATTGGGACGCTGCACTTAGTCATTGAATTCAGATGTTTCTTTCAGTCCCATCGCCATGAGTGTGTAAAATCGAGCACCTAGCCGTGCAGTCCGTCTTTATACTGATATGTGATGGAATGTTCTTAAGAGATCAGTCGCTCATAGTAATAAGTCTCCGGCGCTCTGCTGAGTTCTGGCATTAACGTCAGCACAACAACTGTAAAAAGCTTCATGGCATGGGTTTTGGTGGCCAAGCAGCTGCATGCAAGCCTTACCTCAGGGGGACTGGTGTAAAGCACGCCACCACTGGACCCTGGAGCAGTGGAAACATTCTATAGAGAGACCGATCACGCTTCTCTCTCTGGCAGTCTTATGGACGAGTCTGGATTTGGTGAATGCCAGGATAACCCTACCAGTCTGACTGCATTGTGCCAACTGTAAAGTTTGGTGGAGGATGGCCTGTTTTTCAGGGGTTCGGTTCTAGGCCCGTCTGACCTCACAAATGCTGGATAAATGGTTGAATTCCCACACTTGAAGAAAGGCTACCCAGAAGTGTGGATGCTGTTGTAACTGCAAAGGTGGACCAGCTCCATATTAATGCCTGTGAATTAAGAATGGAAGGTTATAAAGCTCCCGTAAGTGTCCCAATACTTTTGCTTACATAATGCACTGTAATGCATGATCCTGTTAGGACAGCATTGACAGTGTCTCATCTCTGTGTGGGATTATACATCTTTCTGGGCTCTGTACTCAGAGTATGACCTTGTGGTGCTGCTCCTTATCATTCTCAGAGGACTTCCCAAGGTCCGTATGAAGGACTCGGCGAAGATGAACCAGATGTTAAGGGCCTTAGGTTCAGCACATCCAAATGCCCTTATATTCAACAAGACTGTGGGGCTACTTTGACATTTCTCTGCTATTTTATTGAGGATGTTCTGCAAAGCTTTTTGGAAATGTACACGTGGCCATTCAGAGCCAGGCATTTCCAAGCTTGTGTTTAGACAAATTTGTGTGTTCTCGGTTTACCAGAGAATTTATTGGATGCAGGATGATGATCTTCCAAAAATATACTCCCTCAGTTATGGCTATGTACCGAATATATACGTATACATAACACATAATAGACTACCAAACACACATGACCAAAAGTATTGAGACACAAACCTGAACTTGGCCATAGCATTGGGTCATAAACCCACATGTGGCCAAAAGTATTGAGACACAAACCTGAACGTGGCCAAAAGTATTGGGACACAAACTCCAATGTGGCCAAAAGTATTGGGACACAAACTCCAGTGTGGCCAAAAGTATTGGGACACACACCCGAACGTGGCCAAAAGTATTGGGACACACATCCGAACGTGGCCAAAAGTACTGGGACACAAACCTGCACGTGGCCAAAATTACTGGGACGCAAACCCGAACGTGGCCACAAGTATTGGGACGCAAACCCGAACGTGGCCACAAGTATTGGGACGCAAACCCGAACGTGGCCACAAGTATTGGGACGCAAACCCGAACGTGGCCACAAGTATTGGGACGCAAACCCGAACGTGGCCACAAGTATTGGGACGCAAACCCGAACGTGGCCACAAGTATTGGAACACAAACCCCAACGCGGCCACAAGCATTGAACACACCCCGAACATGGCCCAAAATTACTGGGACACAAACCCGAACGTGGCCACAAGTATTGGGACGCAAACCCGAACGTGGCCACAAGTATTGGGACGCAAACCCCAACGTGGCCACAAGTATTGGGACACAAACCCCAACGTGGCCACAAGTATTGGGACAACAAACCCGAACATGGCCCAAAATTACTGGGACACAAACCCGAACGTGGCCACAAGTATTGGGACGCAAAACCGAACGTGGCCACAAGTATTGGGACACAAACCCGAACATGGCCCAAAATTACTGGGACACAAAACCCGAACGTGGCCACAAGTATTGGGACGCAAAACCGAACGCGGCCAAAAGTGTTGGGACACAAACCCGAACCTGGCCAAAAGTATTGGGACACACCCCGAACGCGGCCAAAGTATTGGGACACACAAACCCCGAACGCGGCCAAAAGTATTGGACACAACCCGAACGTGGCCACAAGTATTGGGACACAAACCCGAACGTGGCCACAAGTATTGGGACACAAACCCGAACGTGGCCACAAGTATTGGGACACAAACCCGAACGTGGCCACAAGTATTGGGACACAAACCCGAACGTGGCCACAAGTATTGGGACACAAACCCGAACGTGGCCACAAGTATTGGGACACAAACCCGAACGTGGCCACAAGTATTGGGACACAAACCCGAACGTGGCCACAAGTATTTGGGACACAACCCGAACGTGGCCACAAGTATTTGGGACACAAACCCGAACGTGGCCACAAGTATTGGGACACAAACCCGAACGTGGCCACAAGTATTGGGACACAAACCCGAACGTGGCCACAAGTATTGGGACACAAACCCGAACGTGGCCACAAATATTGGGACACAAACCCGAACGTGGCCACAAGTATTGGGACACAAAACCCGAACGTCGCCACAAGTATTGGGACACAACCCGAACGTGGCCACAAGTATTGGGACACAAACCCGAACATGGCCCAAAATTACTGGGACACAAACCCGAACGTGGCCACAAGTATTGGACGCAAAACCGAACGTGGCCAAAAGTATTGGGACGCAAAACCGAACGTGGCCAAAAGTATTGGGACGCAAAACCGAACGTGGCCACAAGTATTGGGACACAAACCCGAACGTGGGCCAAAATTACTGGGACACAAACCCGAACGTGGCCACAAGTATTGGGACGCAAAACCGAACGCGGCCAAAAGTGTTTGGGACGCAAACCCGAACCTGGCCAAAAGTATTGGGACACACCCCGAACCTGGCCAAAAGTATTGGGGGACACCCCCGAACGTGGCCACAAGTATTGGGACGCAAAACCGAACGTGGCCAAAAGTATTGGGACGCAAAACCGAACGTGGCCAAAAGTATTGGGACGCAAAACCGAACGTGGCCAAAAGTATTGGGACGCAAAAACCGAACGTGGCCAAAAGTATTGGGACGCCAAACCGAACGTGGCCACAAGTATTGGGACACAAACCCGAACATGGCCAAAATTACTGGGACACAAACCCGAACGTGGCCACAAGTATTGGGACGCAAAACCGAACGCGGCCAAAAGTGTTTGGGACACAAACCCGAACCTGGCCAAAAGTATTGGGACACACCCCGAACGCGGCCAAAAGTATTGGGACACAACCCCGAACGCGGCCAAAAGTATTGGGACACAAACCCCAACGTGGCCACAAGTATTGGGACACAAACCCCAACGTGGCCACAAGTATTGGGGACCACAAACCCGAACGTGGCCACAAGTATTGGGACACAAACCCGAACGTGGCCACAAGTATTGGGACACAAACCCCAACGTGGCCACAAGTATTGGGACGCAAACCCCAACGCGGCCACAAGTATTGGGACGCAAACCCCAACGTGGCCACAAGTATTGGGGACGCAAACCCCCCACGTGGCCACAAGTATTGGGACGCAAACCCCAACGTGGCCACAAGTATTGGGACGCAAACCCCAACGTGGCCACAAGTATTGGGACGCAAACCCCAACGTGGCCACAAGTATTGGGACGCAAAACCCCAACGTGGCCACAAGTATTGGGGACGCAACCCCGAACATGGCCAAAATTACTGGGACACAAACCCGAACGTGGCCACAAGTATTGGGACACAAACCCGAACAGGCCAAAATTACTGGGACACAAACCCGAACGTGGCCACAAGTATTGGACGCAAAACCCGAACGCGGCCAAAAGTGTTGGGACACAAACCCGAACGTGGCCACAAGTATTGGGACGCAAACCCGAACGTGGCCACAAGTATTGGGACGCAAACCCGAACGTGGCCACAAGTATTGGGACACAAACCCCAACGTGGCCACAAGTATTGGGACACAAACCCGAACATGGCCAAAATTACTGGGACACAAACCCGAACGTGGCCACAAGTATTGGGACGCAAAACCCGAACGTGGCCAAAAGTATTGGGACGCAAAACCGAACGTGGCCAAAAGTATTGGGACGCAAAACCGAACGTGGCCACAAGTATTGGGACACAAACCCGAACGTGGCCAAAATTACTGGGACACAAACCCGAACGTGGCCACAGTATTGGGACGCAAAACCGAACGCGGCCAAAAGTATTGGGACACAAACCCGAACCTGGCCAAAAGTATTGGGACACACCCCGAACGCGGCCAAAAGTATTGGGACACAACCCCGAACGCGGCCAAAAGTATTGGGACACAAACCCAAAACGCGCCAAAAGTATTGGGACACAAACCCGAACGTGGCCACAAGTATTGGGACACAAACCCGAACGTGGCCACAAGTATTGGGACACAAAACCCGAACGTGGCCACAAGTATTGGGACACAAACCCGAACGTGGCCACAAGTATTGGGACACAAACCCGAACGTGGCCACAAGTATTGGGACACAAACCCGAACGTGGCCACAAGTATTGGGACACAAACCCGAACGTGGCCACAAGTATTGGGACACAAACCCGAACGTGGCCACAAGTATTGGGACACAAACCCGCATGTGAACAAAAGTACGTGCCACATTAAGTACTGTTGTAGGTCCTTCAGGAAATTTAAACACGCTTTAAACAACATTAACACGTCGACATGTAACAGTGGACGAGCTCTTATTAAATCTCACACCCTCAAGAAACAACAGTAAGGACACATTGTACACCCATAAGACGACTTCTGGCTTGAGCACAGGATAAACAATTTTCACACCCAATGAGTCTTTACTGTAGTCAAGCATAAAAGTTTTCTAACTCGACCTGAATCTGGTGGCTTTTCCTTAAGTTAAGACGACCACGGTTTGCCATGAATACAGTCCGTCTGCTGGAGGCTTAACTACCTCGGATCATCACTTTAGCAGAATATATTGAGTCATGTGACTCACCACCCTTAGGGAGTAAAAAATGCTGTTTTAAGACTTTACTCCCCACCTGGGTGACTGGAAATAGTGCTACAGCAATACAACAAAATCAGCAGAGACCAAAATGTTGCTTGGAAGAAAAATCTCACCAGAAACTGCTGCTAATTTTGAAGTCCGTGGGGACGCTTGTTTCCACCAACCTAATGGATTTTCTTCTCCTGGATTTCTAAGGCGAGCCCAGTAGACTTAACCAATCAAAGCAATAGCGGCATCTGACAGCTTCATCGGGATGCCAAGTCTGACCCTTCTAAAGTCTGAAGAAGCTTAATCAGGAATGGTCTTTTTGGAAGGGTGGGAGCCAAGTATCTCTTTTTCGGAATGGGAGCGGAGTGAAAAGCCTAAGATATGCTAAAGCTCACCAAGATTGGAATGAAGATCAGTAGCAATGAAGATAATGGAGTGACATTCTCGGTCCAGTCATTGACTTTATGGTCATTAATGCATTTCTAAAACAACAAATCTAACGGTGGCCTAAGACTTTTGCACAGTGCTCCATAAAGTGTTTTTTAATAGAATAAATGCACTTCAGTTGAAGGTTTCTCTCATTTTAGTGCAAGACATTTCCCCTAACATTTTATTTACACTTCTATCAAGGGTGCCATTATGTCTTTTGCTGACTTAATCGTTATCTCGTCTTTTCAAAGCTTGCATGCATGATGTAAGTGACACACACAACTGTGCAACTGGTTCAGAGTTTGGAAGGAAGTGTTCTGTAATAAAAAAAATCTGTGATAGAGTCACGAAGCCCAGAGAATGTTCTCCAGGTTTCCTCTACTTGTTTGTACCAAGCTGTAACTGGTGTTTGTAAGTGTATGGACCTGTCCTATTGTGTAGTACTCCTTTGTTTGTATATTCTCTCTAACCTGTAACTATATAAACTGGTTCATATTCACTCATTGAGTCTCTGGTTCATCCGGCTGATCTTCTGTGTCGTTCCCAATACTGTCTATCGATGCATTTTTGGCTTCTGTCAAATAAAAGGTCCATCAAACCATCTTCTTAAGTGTTAACTTGAGCTACAGTGTTACAGGTCGTAATGGTACATCACTGTGTAGTTTATTGTGAATTTCCATGAATTAAAACTGTGCTGGCATTAGGACTGCTGTGTAGATGGTAGCGTTCCACTGGTCTGACACATCTGCTTATCGTTCGCAAGCAGTTTTCTTGAGACAATACCCTTTACACACTGCCTGGCCAAAAGAAAAGGTCACCACCTGGATTTAATTAAGCAAATAGTTAAATATAGTGGGACAAAAAAGTATTTAGTCAGCCACTGATTGTGCAAGTTCTCCTACTTAGAAAGATGACAGAGGTCTGTAATTTTCATCATAGCTACACTTCAACTATGAGAGACAAACTGAGAAAAAAAATCCAGGAAATCACATTGTAGGATTTTTAAAGAATTTAATTGTAAATCATGGTGGAAAATAAGTATTTGGTCATCCACAAACAAGCAAGATTTCTGGCTCTCACAGACCTGTAACAACTTCTTTAAGAAGTTCTTCTGTCCTCCACTGGTTACCTGTATTAATGGCACCTGTTCGACCTCATTATCTGTATAAAAGCCTCCACAGCCTCAAACAGTCAGACTCCAAACTCAACCATGGTCAAGACCAAAGAGCTGTTGAAGGACACCAGGAAGAAAATTGTAGACCTGCAGCAGGCTGGGAAGAGTGAATCTACAATAGGCAAGTAGGTTGGTGTGAATAAATCAACTGTGGGAGCAACTGTAAGAAAATGGAAGACATGCAAGACAATTGATAAGACCATTGGAGGAAGAAGAATGCTGAGTTGCATCCCAAGAACACCATACCTACTGTGAAGCATGGGGGTGGAAACTTTATGCTTTGGGGCTGTTTTTCTGCAAAGGGAACAGGATGACTGATCTGTGTTAAGGGAAGAATGAACGGGGCCAAGTATGGTGGGATTTTAAGCCAAAACGTCCTTCCAGTAAAGGTGGAACATGGCTTCAATGACAATGATCCCAAACACACCGCTCGGGCAACGAAGGAGTGGCTCCGTAAAAAGCATTTCAAGGTCCTGGAGTGGCCTAGCCAGTCTCCAGACCTCAACCCCATAGAAAATGTGTGGAGGGAGTTGAAAGTCCGTGTTGGCCCAAAACATCACTGATCTAGAGGAGATCTGCATGGAGGAATGGGCCAAAATACCAGCTACAGTGTGTGCCAATCTGGTGAAGACTTACAGGAAATGTTTGACCTCTGTCATTGCCAACAAAGGTTATGTTACAAAGTATTGAGTTGAACCAAATTTATTGACCAAATACTTATTTTCCACCATGATTTGCAATTAAATTCTTTAAAAATCCTTCAATGTGATTTCCTGGATTTTTTTTCTCATTTTGTCTCTCATAGTTGAAGTGTAGCTATGATGAAAATGACAGACCTCTCTCATCTTTCTAAGTAGGAGAACTTGCACAATCAGTGGCTGACTAAATACTTTTTTGCCCCGGCAAATGCCTGTACTTTCAGTCTCCCATCTGAAGCTGTATGTTTTTGGATTTTGGTCTTTTGGTTTCTGCTCATGCCGGCGCGGTCGTGGGAGCTGTTGTTTTCGGTTATTAGCAGAGTTCAGTGACATTTGCACCGAGTCTATTTGCGAGCTCCCGCCATCTAGGCCGTGCCATTTGCATGCAATTTGCGTGTCAAAACCGTTGCCACGAGTATTTACAGTCTCATCGCGTCCACCTTTGCATGTGCGCTAGTCAGTCCCGGTATAAGTAATTTGCAACCGTTTAACCTCATCTGCAAACCAAAGACGATGAATAGGGTTTTAATTATGCCACTGCCGCCGCGTCCGCCACACGTGAGCCGTGCGTGTTTGTTTGTGTGTGTGATTCGATCTGTGTGACGCGGGGCGTAGCTGTTTTCCCATCCTCATTAACTGCCGCTGAACGGTGTGATACGAGCGCGCAGCCTGTGCTTCGAATAGTTCATTTGTACACGCGCTCAGACATTCCCTCACTTCTTTCCAAAAAAGAAAAAGCTTATTCAGGTCTGGTTCATTACGGTGCTGCTATCTGTGCAGTCTGAATGGATGCTGCAAGTGCCCGTTTGAAAGGTGAGCCGGATGAGTGAACGGAAGTGCTTAATGGCGTCTCCGTTCTCCTAGAGAATTATGTTTTCTATCGCTGCCTCGGCTCGGAAATGAGGTCGCCCGGCTTTGCGTGGGCTTGGGCTACACCCTCCCCCTGTAGCCGGACCTCCAGATTTGTTTAGTTACATCACACGGATTATAGGACAGCCGGCTGATGGCTGATTTCGGAGAGATTTCTGACCTGTAGAGATGTGTATGGATCTTGCACGTGCGTTAAGCAGACGTACCGCAGAAAGTCGAGGTCGTGAGGGCGCGCGTGATTAGCGAAGGAGACTCTCGGCGTACGCTCTGGGACAGGACGTGGCATTATCAGTGGTGCGTGAACGAGCGCTACTGATCCAGCGGCGCTGATTAAAGATTAACACTCTGCTTCGCGAGCTCATCGGGCCGGATTTCTCCCTCCGCGCCAAGCTCTGAATCGGCTCCGCACGTTCCACTCTGTGAGCACGGGAGCCGCCGACCGCGGTTTGGGAAGACCCGAGGTGCTGCCTCTCGTTCGTCCTCACCGAAGCTTTCCCCCTTCATCTTTCTAACACTTCACCTCTCTGAACCTCCTACCTGCGTGTTGCCGAGTCCACTACTCGTGATAGCGGCAGGCTCCTCCGTGGGAGGCTTATCGCCGGCCTGTTTATAGCCGTGCTTCAGATCCCCTCTTTATATATACATCAGCCGGGCTCGTAACGGAGACGGCGCACTTCCCTTTATTGACTCCTCCACAATGCGGTCGGGACGTAGATCAAAAAGGGGCAACTAGCTGTAATGCTCACGCTCCGGGACACAAGGCAAGCTTAGGACTGAGCTCCGGTTTTAGGGGCTAAATGCTTAAACAGATCATCACCATCAGATCAAGGTCTGTTCGCTTTAATGAGGTCTTAAAAAATGCCATAAATTAAAAAAGGAAATTAGAATTTGTCTTTTAACTCCAGACTTAAAGACAGCGGCCTTAAACGGACTCAATGCAGCAAAGATACAGTACAGCGCCCCCTGAGGAGTGATGTTACACTATACAGTACTCTGCTGAACTCTATCAATGCTATGCTAATTGCTTATTTATATACTGGCAGTGTATTATTATTACCATAACAGCCAATAAACAAGTGGATCCACGTGCAGAGGCGGGAGTTTTAGGGCAGAGGCACATTATTCCTCTATATCAGCCGTGTGCTTAACTCGCATTTGGACTAGAGACTGTTTTAACTCGGTTGATGTGTTTAGAGACTTTTTTTGTAAGTTCCTTGTGTTTGTGTGGATGTTTCTTCTACGTGTTTGTCCTATTGTAAGTAGTACTCCTTTGTACCTCTGTAGTCTCTCTAACCTATAACTATCTAAACTGGTTCACAGTCACTCACTGAGTTTCTGGTTCATCTGGCTGATCTTCTGTGTTGTTCCTAATACTGTCTGTCAATGCAATTTTGGCTTCTGTCAAACAAAAGCTTGAACCAGGTGTGTTTTCAGTGGTAGCTCTTGCAGTTTTTTGTGAAAATAACCTTTATATTTACATTATAGTAACCTAAAAAGACTGTGACTGTGGTAATGTCCGGTTAAACTTTCGGTAATCATAATTCGGTGCTGCAACAGCAACATCATGTCAGCCCTATCTAGGGGACACCCTGTGTACTTCAGGCACCAGAGCACCCACATCCCTAAACACCAAGGTTTAGAAAACGTGTAAAATAAAAGTTTGGACACCTTTCTCGATTATCTCGATTGACTAGTTGGGTTAAGACATTAAAAAAAAATACACAATATAGACAAAAGTTTGTGGACACCCAAAAAATTACATCCAAAACATGGATTTTATTATTATTAGTAAGAAATTGTCCCACACACTCTTTGTTCTTCTAAAAGATCTTTCCACTAGATTTTGGAACAGGACTGTGGTAGCCTAGCGGTTAAGGTACTGGACTATGGACCAAAAGGTGCAGGGTTCAAATCACACCTCTGCCAATTATATCAATTGTAAGTCACTTTGGATAAGGCCTGGAATGGTGTGCGTTTTGAATCGCTGCACTGCTCCCATATGCCATGTCTTCAAAACTTTGTGTGCATTGCATCATGGGATTGCCTTACTGGCCAAGAAACCATTTGGTGATTTGTTAAAATTCAGCCAAAGTAAGGTATCTCAGTAGGCAGCATTTTAAGGCGTCTAAGATTTGGGACGGCCTTCTTGTCCCACTGTATGACACAGAATGCTGTCAATGTAGGCGGCTCACTAAGTTTTGAGACAGACCCAGTGTGTATTTCTTTCTCGAGTCCTCAGGCTAACGCCGGAAGGTTAGACCTCGTCAGACTGTGGTATGTGCTGGTAATTTTGAGCTTAGCAAAAACGAAACGACGACAACAACAACATCACATATTCTGCGTAACTTCTTACCTAATACCTGGTTACAGCTCTCTCTCTCTCTCTCTCTCTCTCTCTCTCTCTCTCTCTCTCTCTCTCTCTCTCTCTCTCGCTTTAATAATGAGTAATCCTTGCACAACCTCCGAGGCAGTCAAACAGAACTGATAATCTCCTCAGTGCACTGGAACCTCCAGAGTCACCTGTATGGAACGCTATTAATGCATCATTACATGTGATTATAAAGAGCTCGGACGGTGCGTCAGATGAAAATCAGCAGCCCCGCGTTCATGCCGTACGACTGGAAGACGCGAGTGGCGTCCCCTCTCATTCACAGACCGCAGTCGGTCGGAGGAATCCGATGATTTAGGATCAGTGTCTTAATTTTCATTAAGTGCCCTTTTCCCTCGAGGCTGCGCAGCTATGGATTCAGCTCCTAACTGGGTTTCCCCTGCTACTGGTACACAGCCAAATTCAATTTGGCATCTCTTGAGTGCTCTCCCCAGGCCCTAAACCGAGCCTCACAACACCAGGAACTTGTTCAATCATGCAGCTGCCATGAGACAGAGCTACCTGCACATCTTTATGCACTCAGTAACACAGTAGTAGAACAGCCATTGGTCTGCCCTCTTTCTGAGAGACACCGATTCGGTCGCCGGCTCTCCTGTATCTGGGATTACATTCGTGTCATGCTCGGCTGGTTGCTTGTTTTAGCCGATTGCTAACCGGGCAGCAGCATTAAGGGCGAGCAGGCAAACGTCTGCTCAAAATAAAGCCGTCGGGTTTCACATCGCACTCTGCTCACTGACCTTCAGCGAGATGCTTGAGTTTAGCCTGGTCCAGCTGCTACGGCTCGTCTTCGTCTCTGAATCACAGGCCGCAAGTGTTAGAGCCAGAAACCGGAGAGTTGAGAAGTGTGTGTGTGTGTGTGTGTGTGTGTGTGTGTGTGTGTGTGTGTGTGTGTACCCAGACTGCTTTGTTTTTCTGCAAACGTTTCTTCAGTGTTAGCCTTTTACACTGACATTTTCACGTCTAATATAATTTTCAACTCTAATTTTAACTTTGAGAACCTTGCCATGAGGGGCACGGTGACCTCACAGAGAGAAGGTCCTGGGTTCGATCCCAGGTGGACCAGTCTGGGTCCTTACTGTGTGGAGTTTGCATGTTCTCCCCGTGTCTGTGCGGGGTTACTCTGGGTACTCCGGTTTCCTCCCGCAGTCTAAATACATGTAATTGGTATCTCTAAAGTAGCCCTAGTGTGAGTGTGTGCGCCCTATGATGGATTGGCGCCCTGTCTAGGGGCATTCCTGCCTTGTACCCTGTGCTGCCGGCTAGGTACCGGCTTTCCCATGATCCTGATCAGGATGACATCATCGAGTATGTCACTCACTTTACAAAAAACAGCCAAAAAACAGCCTAAGAGTGCACATTTTCAAATTCCAAAAACCGGTTACCTGTTAAAACAGAATTTCAGTTCCTTTATCGATTTTATGCATTTATACTTTGGATACCAGGCCGGGCTCGGTGGGTAACACTGAGCAGACGAAAATGCACACTTGCAATCTTTTTTTTTTTTTTTTAATTGAATTTTAACAAAAAACAACAACTTAGTAACAAGAAAGATCACTGGGCTACAGGCAGATTAGTTAAAGTGAGATGCTTAACATGATGAAAGGTACCAAACTGAAAGACAACTGGGTTTCATTATGTGGATCTTAATGTCCGTGAACGTCCTCTGGAATTTCTATTTGGTTTTTTGACATTGAGGGTAATTTCTTTAATATTCTTTATAATCAGAAGTCTGATTTCTCTGGCCTTAATATAGTTGAAAAGATGAAGGAAAAAACCTGAAAAGACCAGAATTTCCAGTATTTTTCAAATTTTTTAGCAACAAGTCTGAGGGAAAAAATCGTTTTCTCCATAACATACATTTCCTATAACTATTTTTTTCCATTCAAAGATTGTTGGGGATTTTTTATTGAACCATTTCCTGGTTATTGCTTTTTATACTACCTGCACTTTTGCTACTTTGCAACCTTGTAATATTAGGGGTTATAAAAAATATTTTTCCAGGTAAACTCCCTCTAGAGGTGGAGGCTGGAGGTGGTAGACGATGTTTTACATACAGTATAATCAGCCAGCGATCTTCAGTTAGCACACTTGCGTTCTTAACGTCAGACTAAATCATGTTCATTGATTGGGTACTGAATGAGAAGAGCAGGAACTTGAGAGCAGATTTTATTTAGGCCTGTAGAGAAAGGACTGATTTATTCTATCTGAATGGACTGTTGCTATTCAATAAAGGGTTATAATCAGCGTTACCAGACAGACGCATTGGACTCAGCTGGTCTCTATAAAGATTTCCGAGTCGGTCTGACCCCGAGACCGAGACCAGACCGCGTCCAAATGAGGTCGAGACCGAGACAAAATCGAGACGGCTTGTTTAAGGTCTTGAGACCGGACTCTCACTCTTAACTAATAAACCACAGACGCTTGATTTGACGTGGACGTGTCGGCAGTGACTGAGCACAAAGAGCTTCAGATCCGCAGCGCTAAAGAAACCACGAGTGTCAGTTCCGAGGGAGGAAAAGTGACAAATGATGATTAGTGGGGAAAGTCGGGACATGTTATTGCTTCACGTCGTTTCAGCTGGGTTATTAATTTAGCTTTGGGTTCTCAAACTTTGGTGAACTTTTTGTCAGACGATAAAGTGCGTGCCAGGCTCGGTCTGACAGGACGTGATGTATAAAGACGTTTTCGGGATGCTTATTTTCACTGTCTTTAGACTGTGAATAGTCTTGCAGCTTCAGCGTGTCGGTGTGTGTATAGCGTTGGATCGTGAGCCTGGCATCTCGGGCATCTCTGCACTCGATCCTGACCTGAACGCTGATGAATGAGACAGGAGCGCAATTACTCTGTAGAGGGTAATAAAGACTGCACGTGCCGCCAAGCTCATGGCAGCCTTGTCAGTGTCCCTCTGAAAAGGGCTCTTTAATTCACTCCGTATATACAGAAGCGGGATCACAAAGCCTTTATTGCCCCGATGTCCACACTGCCCAGGGCTTTAGTCCGTTTGCCCTGACAGCAGGCTGCAGGTTATCACGGCCTGCAGCAGACAATGACCCGGCCTGAAAGGGTCAGCAGCTCTGTATAGAGCGTTTGACCTTCCTTACTACTGAGCGCTTTTGTTAGGGAAGGAGTTACCCGGCGGGGCGAAAGGACATGTGTGTGATATCTTCACATTATACCAGCAAAAATTAGCTCCATTAAAACCTGTAAAGATAGACTTAACATCCAATCAGCTGTTGTCACTACGAGTTAAAATGGCTTATCCGGCTCGTCAGAAGGTTTTGAGTATCGTGGTTCTGCCAAGCTGCCACTGCTGGGCCCTTAATCGAGGCCCTTAATGGCCTGATGAGCTCATTTGTAAGTCCCTTTTGTATTTATAAATATATATTTGTATGTAAAAAAAAAAACAATTTTTATTTTGTATTATAATTTATAATTGTTAAGACCTTAGTCATTAAAATGAACCGATGTTGAATTGTATGCCTGTTAAACCACGCCTACCTGTGCTTTTATATGTTTTACAATTACATTTAGTCATTTTGGGTGGCACGATGGCACAGTAGGTAGTGCTGTCGCCTCACAGCTCCAGAGACCTGGGTTTGAGTCTGGTCCCGGTTCCTGCTTTTGTGGAGTTAGCATGTTCTCCCTGTGTCAGTGTCAGTTTTCCTTTGGGTACTCCAGTTTACTCCCACTGATATGTAATAGCTCGGTTTGAATTAGGTCAGGGTGCGAGTGTGAGTCCTGCAATTGACTGGCGCCGAGTCTAGAGTTGGTTCCTACCTTGTGCCCCCTCTTTTCCATGCGTGACTCCAAATTGGATTTGGAAAGTGAGATGAAAGTGATTTAGTCAGTTGGCAGACAGCCTTATCCAAAGGAACTTACAGCTGACAGACTAAGCCCGTGGTTCCCAATCTGGGGTAATGGCGCCCCTTTAGGGGGCACCAAACATCACAAGGGGTGCGTGAGGCTGGAAGTGGAACCCAAGGAAGAAAAAAACTGTAATTTATGTTCATTTTTTCCAATAAAGATTTGCAGTGAATCACTTTATTCTTTTGTTCTGTTTTGCGCAGACTGGGGTTTTTTCTTATACACTCCTGGGGGGCTCCAAGGAAAAAAGGTTGGGAACCACTGCAGTCGTGGGTTAAGGGCCTCATTCAGGGGCCCAACAGTAGCAGCTGGGGTTTGGACCATGGACCTTCTGGTCTTAACTGTTTTTGTCTGTCTTCCTAAAGGATACTGTGGTGGCACAGCAGTTAAGGACTGTTGACCAGAAGGTCCAGGGTTCAAATCCCACCTGTCATGTCTACCACTGTTGGGCCTCTTGACCATCAGTTTCTTGGGTAGTATCGGTTGGAATTTGCCCTGGATAAGGGTATCTATTAAAGGGTCAATATCACTGTGGTACCACACTCTGATACAGGTCCTACGGATAGGGATTTTTTTTGAGGTGTAGGTCTTTGTGCTTCAGGAGCAGGCGAGTATTGCAGTGTGCACGTTTTGAAGCCATTGTGGTATTTATTTAAAGGCTGTTCTGCCTCATTTTGCTCCTAATAAATGATGGCAGAGCCAGAATGAGGGGGAAAAAAAGGGAGCAATAACTCAAACCCACGCGCAAAAATAATATTCTTCGTCCGCCGAAAATGAGGACAAATGGCGGTGGTCCCCGGGGGTTCACCGGCAAAAAGGATTAACGAAGCCTGTCGCCCTGACCCAGCCGGAGCCGTTGCCACGGCAACGGACGCCCGGGCGCATTTGGGTAGCGGTGGCGACACGGTTGCCGCGGCAGCCAGCCTGCACCTCTACTCCTAGGCAACAGCGAGCGGTGAAGAGCCGGCGTGGATCAGAACCTGCATCTCAAACAGCACAAACGAGCTGTAATCGAGCCTAATGATGTCTACCGGGAGAAGCTATGTAGTTCCACACATTACCGGTTCTTTGTCTCGGCTGTAATGAGGCCTTAATTCTGAGGTGTAACACTCAGTATAATCTGCTTACTGTATCATGCCTGATAAAGGATCTTGTCTCCTTAATCCACGAGGACTCGGTGCAGTAATGGGTTCGCCAGCTGTGATTAGAGGGACTTATTAAAATGTTGCTGCTGAAATGCCATCTGAGATCCGGGATAACTTAATACCGAAGCTGCGTGGTTTTAAAGGAGGCCATCGAGTTTTTAGAGACGACGATGGTACTGGGCAAGGATTAGAGCACGGCGAGAACGAATCCACCCTGATGTTGATTATCTTCCTGCAGTATACGCCGAAGTGCAAAAGTTTTAGGCCACCGGCAGATTTGTCGACTTTGTATGACATATTGTCGACGACTGGACCCAAACTTTTAGTTTTCTTTCTACTGATCTTCTTTCCAATCTTTGTGAGCTTTAGCACATCTTGGCCTTTTGACCCTGTTTTTTTCTGAAAAGGTCTCCCTGTTCCTTTCCCCTTTCCTGATCAAGCTTGTTCAGACTGTAAAGGGATCAACTTGGCATCCCGTAAGGAGAGGTCACAATAAATACTTCTTGCCTATGGAAGCTGTCGTACAACATGCTGGTGGCTGGACATTTTTGGTTGGTGGGCTATTTTCAGTCCAGCAGTGACACTGAGGTGTTTAGAAACTCCAGCAGCACTGCATGACATACTAACACACCAGCAACTGAGAACGATCCACCAGCCAAATAGGACCTGATCTGTCCTGGTCCTGTGGGGGTCCAGAGATGAGAGTAAAGGGGACAAACAAGGGATGTAGAGAAACAGATGGTCTACAGTCTGTAATTGTAGAACTACAAAGTGCTCCTATATGGAGGAGTACCTAGTTTAAGAATAGCCCATCTGATATGATGCATAATTATCAGCACCCACTCCATCCTGAAAGTAAGAAGTCCCCTTTGAGACCGTGACAGACCAGATGTTATTGGGTGATCGTATCAGTGATCGTGTCCTCATAGTTTCGTGAAGGTCAGCTGGTGCTGCAGTTGCAGAAGTGGAACTGGGTTGTTAAACACTTTGCACGCTTACTGGCCACATTATCAGACAGCTACTTGCAGCTCGGCGCTGTGCAATTAGAAGCTGTAATTCATTTTATGTCAAGCGCAGTTTGTGTTGGTCCTCTAGTCCTTCATCAGTGTCAGATTCCCACCACAGGACGCTGATGGTTTGACATTGGCCTGTAATTGCATGACTAAGCAGGTGTACAGGTTTGCCTGATAATGTGTTTTCGAAAGGTAGTACTGGTGCTGCCACGTCAGTGTCGTTGATGTGGGATGGTCACTGTCCATACAGTATGTAGTTAGGGTTGGGTTTTGGGGTTGAGGGTTTGACACATTGTGTGTCTGATCATTGTAATAGATGGGATTCTGTCAGTAATTGTATAGGTACAAAATGCACGTACAGCGCCGGTAGTGAACCATCTCGGGGCGGCACGGTGGCTCGGTGGATAGCACCTCCGCCTCACAGCAGGATGGGCCTTTCAGTGTGGTTCCGCATGTCCTCCCCGGGTCTGTGTGGGTTTACTCTGGGTACTCCGGTTTCCTCCCACAGTCCAAAGACATGCATTAGGTTCATTGTTTGCGCCAAACTGGCATTGACTGGAGTGTGTATATATAGTATATGACTCAAAGACTGAACTCAAACAATTCTGGAATGATGAACAAGCAAATACTTGCCAATCTCGGTGTTTAAATCTGGTAGAGACGTATCCGAACAGACTCATAGCTGTAGTTAAAGCAAAAGGTGGCAAAGGGAGGGTGTTCCCTTTACCAGCTCCCTTCATATAGTGTTAAATTCTTTATCGATTTCCTGAACTTTTGCCTTTTTATATTACTCGAGAGCTGTAAATGTGTAAATAAAGCTGGAAAAGATCTTAATCTTTCAGACTGAAATCAAACCAGTTCAAGTGACTATTTCAAAGGAGTATGATGATTTTCTAGAGTAGTGAATCCCAAACTGGGGTACGAGTACTGCTGGTGGTACGCCAGATGACCTTGGAAAATGTACTTAGTAATTTTTTTAATAGTTAAGGAATCTAAGTTTTCATGCGCAAATTACATTTCAGACTTATCATAAAATTATTTGAATTCAATTAATTTGTGTCCTGTGTTGAAAAAATGCCACGTGAGCTACAGCCACATAATTTCATTACGTCGTGTGATTTTGCCGTGTGAAATTCTTCCCAAATTAAGAATTTTTTGAGACCTTATCAGTAAGTCTTTTGCATTTATCCAAAAAAACTATAGTTAAAAATGAACACCTTGAATAAATTGACTATTATATCATGGCAGATGGTAGCTGATGCCAGGAGCAGTGAACCCAAACTGGTAAATCAAACCCACCTGTTGAAAGCATTGAAGATAAAGCTAATGAATTGCCCGCCGATGGTATTTAATTTATTTTGGACATAAGAGGCACGGCTAGTGTTTGCAAGTTCAGAAAATCCACTGCAAGATGGTTTGGTGCAAAGTTAAGCTTGGGATTCACCTCTAAAGAGCATGAAAGCAGCACATCGAAGAGTTCTGAACATGCACATTTAAAGGATAAACCTGTAGACTCGACTAAATATGCCTTCTGTGTTCACCTGAGACTCATAGGAGGTACTTGGAGGTTTTGCTTTGATGATGGGTGGGAGGCAGAGTGTATTAGAAAAATAAGGTGGGTTTGCCTAATAAAGTGAGCCGTTCCTAACCTTTGTATCATCTAGGCATCAACACTGGCCAACAGTTTCCATGCATGCATTATTGATAGAAATAATACTCCTACGTTAAAGATCAGTGGCAGCTATGTGTCGCAGGCGACTGGTTTGGAACCGGCGTGCGATCTGTAAAAACACTTCGGCCGAACTGCATTTTATTCAGCCGCGCTTTAAGGAAAAGGCAACTCTCACGGATCAATAAACAATTTCAAAACAATATGAAGCCCGTCGTATGTACGCTTTGTGTTAAGAGTGGAAGTACTGGGAGCGTTCCAGCTCTAAAGCCTCAGGCGTCTGGGTCTGAGCCTGGGAATCCAGGCTGAGGAGTCTCAGGAAACAGACCGGGATGAAAGAGAAGCCATGCTCTACCCAAGGCCTCCTCTAGATCCCAGCTGTGTTCGATAGCTGTCCCTTCCCGGAGCTGCACCCAAGTCAAGTCCTCATGACCCATGAGTTTGAATATGAAAGGCCAGGGAAGTCTTTTACCTTCTGCGATGATTTAACGTTTCCAGAGCTTCACGAATCCACGCTTAAGCCCTCCTCTGGTATCAGCGTGGAGAAAAAATGAAAGTTTAAAAGAGTCATGGGAGCGAGAGCGAGAACTCATGTGTTTGTGCTTGTTTTGCTCGTGGTGGCATTTAAAGGAGTAATTCTGTAGGGATTACTACTGACTGCATCATGTGGGTAAGGTTGATTAAATACACTTTGCTGGATTAATCAAAAGACAGATCGTAAATCATCTGAGCTACCTCAACCTACAATAACCCAACCTGTGGCTGTGGAAACTCTTACTCACTGCCTGGATCTGAGCATAGCAGTGTGAGAGAGAGAGAGAGAGAGAGAGAGAGAGAGAGAGAGAGAGAGAATGCTGACAATCTAGCTGTGTTTA
Organism: Ancistrus triradiatus; assembly: GCA_025084515.1. NCBI lineage: Eukaryota > Metazoa > Chordata > Actinopteri > Siluriformes > Loricariidae > Ancistrus > Ancistrus triradiatus. Next base: position 206,654 of record JAJAGP010000798.1, on the reverse strand, counting down.
AAGACTAGCTTTGTAAGGCACTCTGTAGACCCAGTGAGTTCTTTTCTTTATTTATTTTTCCGCAGTGATTAAAGTCTTTGATCATGTTCGTATAATTGCAGCTGTTCTGTCAGTTGGACGTCCGTTGATCTAGTGTTGGCTTTATTACCAGCCGGTCCTTTAGACTGTATAGGGGACCTTGTTGGATTGTTGGGTCGCCTTTTAAAGAGATTATCGCTCACGGTGGTTTAGTGCTGATTGGAGAACCAGCTCAGAGATCCCCGGTTCGAATCCAACCCTGGGCTCTGCCTGTGTGGAGTTTGCATGTCCTCCCCACGTCCATGTGGGTTTAATCTGGAAGCTCCAGTTTCCTCTCGCATACAACAACGTGTGATTCGTTTGTGTGCCCATAGTGTGCGAGTGATTGGCTTAATATCTAGGGTTGGTCCTGCCTTGTGCCCTGTGTTGCCGGCTAGGGACTGGCTCTCCCCAGACCCTGACGATTAAGCAGATAAGACAATGAATGAATGTTAATGTATTTGTCCTACCCCAAGTGGCCAAAAATAACATTGGCAGCTAATGGTTCTCGCTAGACTGCTGTTCACTATTCGCAGCGTTTCCCTGATCAAAAAGCCTGACTGTGTGTTTGCTTTATTGTAGCGATTCTTCCAGTGATTGCTTTATGGTGTCATCAAAAAGGTTTATTTCGTCTCCGTGCCTACAGTGCCATCAAATCCTGTCCCGAGGGAATTAAAAGCCGCCATAAAGCAGCTCCCGGATCTGTACATAATCATTTTAGAGCAAACTGTAGTGATGTAAATACGACTCGTAGCACAGTAGCTGCCTCGGAAATAAAACTTTATGCACTGTTTTCGTGTCAGGACAAATTTTGCTGGACACAGCGACAAAAAGCTTCAGCATGTACTATAGTACTGTGCAAAAGTCTTAGACCACCATTAGATTTGTTGTTTTATCAATACTGTAATGACCAAGGTTTTGGTCAGTTCATTTCAGCAAAGGTGGGCGAAGAACACAATTTCATCGCTTAAGTCAAAGTACAGATACTTTTGGTCAAATGTTACTTTGAATGATACTAGTGAAATTTGTACTCTTGGCTTAGTACTTGCATTCAATGATACCCAAGTATTACAAGTATATTCATAGACCAATGCACTGTAATATTACCACATTACTTACAATACTCGTAATAACTGAATGTACAGTGACATTCAAATTCAAAAATGCTTGCTGAGGATGTGACCCTACTATACTGATTCTTAATAGGCTGTAAATTGTGCCTAGACGGCGGCACATGGCAGGAACGACCCTAGACAGGATGCCAATCCATCGTAGGGCAGGCATTATTTAGTAGAATATAATATCTGGCCGGTAACAGTTTTGGTGGGGTGATGTCCTCAGTCGAAACAAGTAGGGGAGGGGGAGTTGGGGTTCTCTAATGTCGTCTATAAACTCTCCATCATCCAGTGTTTATCCGCCTTACACAAACTTTGACCCTGATCAGGATAAAGCACTTACTGCTTAATGGATGACGCTTTCCTGGGTATAATGGTGCATTCTGGAAATGACCTCAAACACTAACAGGATCGCTCCTAGAACCCCAAACATTTGGATAATCTGAAGTGGAGCGTCTTTGTGTAACCTGAATATAATTTGGCATTTGCCATCGGGGCCACGCCTGATATCATCTGTTCACATAGGAAGCGGGAGTTAGTGTAGTTAAACCTCCAACAACAAAAGATGGCAAGACGAACGAGGAAAGAGCCTCAGGCGATCATCGGGCCAAAACGGATCTAAAAGCCACGTCTTTCCTGTGTTTGTTTTTCCCATGTTAATGTCTGACATCACTGCATTGTTAGACGGCTGCAGGTCGCGGCGGTGCGTAAAAGCCTGTCAGGTTCCTAAATAGTCGGCTGTCGTCACACGAGCTACTGGGGCATGTGACACTTATTGAAGGAGGGCTTTTGCACGGGTTACACCCTCTGGCTGTTCTCGCAGGTAAACACAGGCTGGATGAGTCAAGGCTTGCTGAGAGTTTGGTGTCTGGCTGCTCTCGCAAACGAGATCGACTTCTGCGCCGAGGCGTTGTAATAAATGATCTCCTGAAAGAGTCCAGGCAAGGATCGACCCAGGGCCGAGCTCATGAGCCGATCAGGTACACAGCTTTTGGCTTCTCTGTGGCTCTCTCTGTCATCCTGCTGCTTCATTAAGATGTTTTGGAGGCTAAGGAGAAGGCGACCCTGGTTTCGAGTAAACAGGCGCAGCACACGGACCTGTCAGCACAGCGCTGTGGTTTGCGTCACTGCATTCCTCTGGCTGTTTATCCCGAGTTCAGCTCGGCGCTCAAGGCCTGACGGCCACATGTTTCTCGTGCTGGCCAGCGCGAGTTTACTTCTCAGAAACAAAAGTGAAGGAACAGGTTCCATCTGCAGCCATGTCTGGACCAAACGTACGTAGTTACAGGACGTCCGTTGTACGTAACGTTTTCGGCGGCCTCGTTCCAGAGGGTGATTTAACAGCAACACAAATAGCTCATTTCTCAGCTCTCAGCTATTCAGCCGAGTTCCTATTTTGGCTAGCTGCATCGCGTAATAAAAACAGCCTGCCTTTGCTTTGTGTAGAAAACACTCTGGCAGTGGCACTCTGTACGGCCTGATTCAGATGTCGGGGCTGGTTGAAAGATGTGCTTGTAAAAGTCCTTTGTTTTCCTCCACTTGGTAGTAAGAATGTGAAAATCCTAAACAGACAAACAGTGCGTACTTTTCCCCCAATGCACCGTGTGCCAGAGGAATGGAGCTGTGGTTTCGCTATTGGCTGCAAATCCTGTAACAAACATGTTTCGATTTCAAGCGCAACTCAGAAATTCGCAAAACATTTCCATTAGCTTTGTGGTTATGGTGTTAATTTGTGGTTTGATTCTGTAATTTTGTTTCTCCGGTTGACATTTTCTGCTTTCGTTCCGTCATGGCGGGGTTATGTTCCGCCTGAAGTCATGAGATGTATTAGGAGAATGGTTTAAACATAAGCAGTGACCAAACACCATTTTTCATCAGTGTTCGGCATCTTGTTTGCAAATAATAGAGCATAAGAGACACTGAAACGGACTCTAGACTTTATGGGTAATGTAGTCAGTGAGTGCGTTTACATGCACTTAATAATCAGATTTTCTCAAATCCGATCCATGAGTATACATTACATAACCCACCCAGGCAACAGTCAGATGTCTACTTTGCAACCAGCCAGTAATCTCACAGAAAGATGTCACGTAAACTTCAATTCATAAAGTTAAATAATTAGGAATTACAAATTCTCTATTTTCTTGAGTATATACTGCATTCGAGTCTCCAAAAACCGTTCGATAGCCTTTTAGGGGGTGTTGCGTTAAATTCATGGGTTGCCAGATCCCGCAAGAGAATCCCCCACCTGGTCTATGCAAATAAGCCACAAAAGTAGGGAAATCTCTCAGAATAAGCGGAACTGGCAACCCCGGTTTTCCCCTGCTCTGACCACGCGCACAGAGTGCCAAATCCGATTGAAATCAGTCAAGTGGTATACGTGCTATGAGAAATCAGATTACTGAAATAAAATCCAGCTCTCTTTAGCGGATTCCTTAATCTGATTTCCATTTGAAGAATCAGAGAACTGTAGAAATCTGAGTGATAACGGAGCAGCTGAAGAAAGCTTGAGGGGTCTAAAACACTAGCCTACCAACCCAGTGACCCGGGTTCGAGTCGCAGCAATGCCTTAGTATCAGGTATCAGGTCCATCACACCATAATCTTAAGAGTTACGAACCTCAACCTACACAGGGTCCTAACAGTACGTTAATGTATTTACTATAATTATTGAGAATTTCCATGAATTAGAAATGCGATGGCGTTAGGGATGCCGTGTAGATGGTGGCGTTCCACTCTTGTTTTTAGCGGCATCTCTGACACGTATCGATTGCACCATTTTCTTGTGAAAATACCCTTTATATTTACATTACAGTACCATAATAAGACTTTAAGTCAATTATTAAGTATTTCTAGTTTTAATCCGATGACCAAAACAGACCTCTTATAAGGTTCCTCAGTTATTGGTAGTATCTTGCGTACAGGTGTACGGAAAAGTTTGGACACCCCTAGTCAAATTTGTTTGTTTTCCAAATGACAAGAAAACACAACCTCTGCAGGGAACAAACTTACATTTGGGATTATGCTCGGCTTGGCACCGAAACTAGCATTCGAACCCATGTCCTGAGGAACTACTGTTTCTGAGGCACAGGAGCTGCGTCCATAGAACGTTGTTAGTAATTCAGACTGGGGACAGAAAAGACAAATCGATGGGTTCAGTAAATGTCAGTTTGAGAGTGAGCTCAGCCTGTGCTGGACTTCGAACTTGTAAATATCCGAGTTGAACCTTGCAGCTTTGCGTCGGACGTTCCGTTCACAGACGCTTCGGCTCCGAGGCGGGTCTTGCGCTCTATACGTTCTACTTGCTTAATCAGCATTTGATGGACTCCGAGGCTAATTCTCTCGCTGTCTCGCTTTCCCGTGTGCATGTGCGCCCAGATTTAGCCTCCGATTATTAGCAAGCGCTTTCCCGTGCCAGTGCCGTCTCGCACGTGTTGGGTGCAGTTAATGCTAATGCACCAGCAGCTCCCTGTAACCTAATGGATTTTCTCCACAATACTCCAGAAGTGCGCTAATTAATATCTTGATAATCAGCCCCCTCACACGGGCCCCAGACTTCAGTGCAAACAAATGTTTTAGGGAGGCAGATGGTGTTTGGGCTGCTAACAGAACGTCACGCTTAATTATCCACTCTCAAATTCAGCGCGCTCCTGCATCCTGGCCGGCCCACAGCCTTTCCGTTGCCATCTACAGGCTAGTGGTAAGCACTTTTTGTGCGGCATTAACCAGGGAAGCGCGGCAGTCATAAATAAAGTTCGGTGTCGACTGTTATTATCCGGGCTCTGTCACGGCAGTGCTGTTTGTTCAGTGATGTGTGGGCGCCTTCCCTTCTTCTGGGCTTTTCTCTGCAGAATGGCTCGCACTAGACCGAGTCGTTTGGTGCTCTGGTGCCGGATCTCCTTTAAACACAATTTGTCAGGGTTGGGCGGTCATGCTCGGCGCGGCTTTATCAGCTGCTGGTCTCGGAATCGGCGTTTAGTGGTGTCGGGGTATTCGTTTAAGGCGGCGCGGTTAAATACGGCAGCGTTTAGAAAGGCCCTCGTTCCTGAAATAACCGATGATTTTTAATAAGGGTACAAGCAGATGGATGTGAAATATAGATAAGTCCTTACTAATACTGGTTTTAATGGCTGATTTATAATGTATGACTCACATTCCCACTTGCCAAGGCTTTTATATTTTAGTGTGCAGTCGGACCCCAATAAAGATGGTTAGATCATTATAAAGATGTTTTGTGCTTAATGAGCTTAATCTCACACTGAAATGAGGTAGATCTTACCTATAGCTGAACTTTATATGTATACATAGGCTGTGGGGTAGGCATTCTGGATGATGTTGTCTGCTAAAGGCTGTAAATATATGACTAATTACTGGTTATTACATTTAGCAAAACTCTCCCGTCACCTGATGCAATCTTTCAACAGACAGTTGAGTTGAGACGAGTGCATTTAATGACAAGCCGTATAATTAGTGAACTGTTGCATAAAAGCCATGCATTTCAGCATTGGTTGGTATTTGGTATGTTCTCCTTTTGCTTCAACGAGTGTGCAGTCGAGCTGCATGAACTTCTTGAGTGTGTCTCAAACCTGTGATCCATGTTGTCTAGCATTTCGGAATGCTCCAAAGAGCACCTTGTGATGGTACTGAGCACTACGCTTTCCATGCCTTCAGGTTTCAAGTGCCCCCATAAATGTTTGACGGGGTCTAGATCAGGCGACTGTGCTAGGAAGTCCAAGGCAGTCAGCAGTCCTTGATCTTCTTTAGCCTTCAGGTGGTTATTACAAAGATTTGGGGTGTGTTTGTGCTGTAGTATGAATCCTTCTCTACAACGCAAACAAGCATGTTCAGTAGTGTCCTCAGACTTTTGGTTGTGTGTGTGTGTGTGTCTGACAGAGAGCTATATTTAGAGAGGGTGCCAATAATTCTGGAGATGACTGTAGGTGGTGGAATTATATATTACGTACTTATAAGCTGTTAAAATTGAGGACTTGTTGCAGTGTAAGCAGAATCGAGCTCTCTGAAGCAAAGCTTTGGTTCTTATTCTTACTTGCCAAGTTTGATTCTCTAAAGCAAAAATAATAATATATCATAAAGTCGAAAAAGACACCAGGCATCCACAACACGCTAAATGACTTTCGGCATCGAAATGGACTGATATGACCAATAATGGGATAAAATAACAGTAATTAAGCGCACGAATCAAATGAAATAATAAGCACAATTAATAGTGATAAGCACTCAAGTGTACTGCACTAATGTTAACTCGGCATTTATTGGATAATCCACCGAGGCAGACAAATCAGCCGGTCGATTTTCTCCAGCAGGCTTTGTGGTATTAAAAACATCTTAGCGTGCTTGATTTTTGCCGGCGTGCAGCCGAAGGAGTTTGACCAGTCCATCACGGTGAGAATGAGACGTGCTGTTGATAATGGCAGCAATCTGTCTCGCTTTTCTCCTCCTTTCCTGACTCCAGACAGTCTCGGTCCCTCCTAATGACGGGTTTGATTTCCTGCGCATCACCTACACTGACCCAGCCCTGCAAATATCACACAAACACAACAACGAGCATCGCGCCATCCATTCCACGGCGGGCGCCGCGAGTAACTCCTTAGCTGAACCCTGCATCACAGCACCACAAGCACGCGCCACCAGGAGTCAGGAGAGTTTACACTCGTAGCTGTGCCACGTTACCATTTCTGTCTTATTATACTCCGGAGAGCTGGCAGTGATTGGTGCTGTGCCAGCTTATGCTTTGTGACAGATGTCAGTCTTGAAAAGTTTACACATTAAATGCCTAGTTTAGTATAATTATTGAGAATGTACACCCTGTCCATGGCAAACTTCACCGAAAATAAAATCAGCACCGCGTAGGACTGGTGATTACAAAGTGGACGAAGACCTTCCTGTCTGGACTTTGTTCATACAAGACTTTGATGCCAATGTAAATAGCTCAATATGCTAAAGTAAGCAAATGTGTGTTGACAAATGCCCTGCTTTTGTGCTGGATAAAACGATCTGTTCCTAAAATGTTCATGCAACACGCGATTCTTGCTTTTTCCGCACTTCATTTTCAGCATGGGAGCGTAAAAGGTCATCCGATTTTATTTATATACACTATTGTTTTATATTCTCTTTTATTTTACACTTTGTAATCTTGCCATCTCTTTAATTTATTATAGTACATATCTATTTTATTACCTTTTCTTTAAACATTTTTTTTGAAATTTATTAATTAGGTTTACTTCCCACATACATATTCTAGGCCGCCCTTTTTGAGTCTTGGTCCTTATGAAGTTTGGGACTCGGTATTTGTAACGCTGCTTTGAGGCGATGCTCTGCTCTATAAAGCACTATAGAAATAAATGTAACTTTTGTCTTTCACTGTCCAGTAAGCATACAGCCTGTGTGTGCTGAGGCACCACCGCCTCAACCCTGACAATTAAATTAAACAAGCATATCACCGTGGAGGCAAGCAGCCATGTCTAAGGGAGGGAAGGTCGGCCCCATTGAGGGATTGAGGTCCCAGCCAAGATGCCGATGGTAGCGATTTCCTCTGTGAGCATGCTTTTGTGCCCTCAAGATGTACAGACACTGACCTACCTGGGTGGACGAATTATGTCTCGGTGTGCTTTTAATCTACAGTACTGTCCAAAAGTCTTAGGCCACCCTTAGACTTGTAGTTTTAGAAATGCTATGATGACCATGTATAACATGATGTTGATGGCTGGACCCAGAAATTTCAGACTTGGATTTGCTTAGATAATCCACTGATCTTCATTCCAATCTTTGTGAGCTTTAGCATGTCATAGCTTTTTCACCCTGTTCCTCTTTTGGAAACGTGGTTTCTTGGCTGCTACCCTTCCAAAAAGCATTCCTGACCGAGCTTCTGCAACTTGGCACTGCATTGAAGCTGCCAGATGCTGCTATTGCTCAAGTGTAAGGGGAGGAAACACTAAGTACTGTAGCCTATAGAAGCTGTTTTTTATTTATTTATTTATTTGTTTGTTTTTTATGCAGACATTTATATGCACAGGTGGGGTTACAGTTTTATACGCTACCAAACCAGTGCAGGGTCCCGGATTCGAGTCCCCAGGGTGCCTTCCATCCAATTTGCTGTGTCTGAGAGAGAAGACCGACTCCTACCCTGCCCTCTGACGGACTGGCATCCTATACAGGGCACACTCAGACCTGCACCCAAGTTCTTCAGAGCCCTCACGACCCTGTTCAGGCAAAAGTGGGAAAAAATCCGACACGCATCATATTAAGGCTCGTCTTCATTGAGTAGATGAACAATGCACACCTAATGAAGGGTGGCTCGATCTTTTGCATGGCACTGCACGATCATGCCAGGCTAAGAACAGAGGGATCCAGTAAAACGCTACCAGGGCATGTTATTGCAAAGATCAAACGACAGCGACAGAGCGTCATTGGCGGTTTGCTTTGAAGTTGGAAATTTGGTCAAGAATGATGCTGCGAGTCTCTTGGAATGCAGCCGGCGCTAAATTAGGCCCAAACAGAGCCCCGCGTCGCCATGGCAACGGTGCAATTAAATTACTTTCCTGTCAGTTGTAATATAGTGTTCAGCCGAGAGACTCGCGGGACCGCAGCTCCCCACCGGAGGCCACGCCAGATCAGCGGCGCTCATTGCAAAGATGCAGCGCATTGATTTTGCATGAATGATCCCAGCGTCTGTGTTGCGCCTCGGCCCGCCTTAATGGAGCTCGCCGCCTCGGTGAAGTTTGTTTTCTCTAAACGGCTCGGGCTCCGGCAGGGAACGGACCCCTTAAGAGCGCCGCTCTCGCACCGACGGTCCGGGCTGGCAGTAGGTTTTTACTGTCTCATATTATCCTGATGCTTCCTGTGGGCGCACACTAAAGCTGCACATAAACACGGAGAGAGGGATGGGACGCGAACGGGACAAGAAGGTGCAGGCAGAGATAAAGAAACGAGTGTGTTTACAGGCCCGATCACTGTCGCCCTGCCCAGAGGATTTAGCAGCTTTCTGATGTCATATCCTTATCATGCAGGGCTGGATTTGATTGAACTCCCAGCTCTGCTGGACTGGCGAAGACGCGCGTCAGGAACAAACGCTTCTTACCGATGACGGGCCCGATAGAGACGCGGAGTCACCGGGTTACACGCGTTAAATGTTGTTTTATGCCGCTGATGTTATTCCGTAGAGCATTGCGATAACGCCGGCGTGATCAAGCCGCAGCAGACGATACGATTCTTTTTGGCTTCACAGCTCAGTCTGGGTTTGCTTGGTTGTTTAACGGAGACGGAGCATAGCTGTTAGAAATGGTACATCGCTTCAGCTTTGTTTGACCCATGTCACGAGGGAAACAGGGGAGAACGTAGGTGCGAGTGAGGGACGTCTATGTAAAGAACCGAGGGCAGTCAACACAGGCAGACACCAAGCACAAGGCTAACAAAGGGCAGACTAACACCTGAGCTAAATAAGTAAGAACAAATGGACAGATTTACATCGTAGACCCTCAGAACGCTTCACAATCATTTCTTCTTTTTTCTTTCCAGATCTGATGATGTGAGTTTTGGGGTGCAGTGTTGTATTTATTTTGGACCTGACTCATGCTGAATGAGTTGATTCCCATCAACCTTTGGGCAAATTCTATAAGATATCATGTCTTCTCTGACAGATCAAGTCAAGTCAGATCTATTTATATAGCGCTTTTTACAATGGAGCATTGTCTCAAAGCAACTTTACAAGTTTAGATTATCTCCTAATAACTACGTCCAATCCCAAATTGAGCAAGCCTAGGGCGGCAGTGGCAAGGAAAAACTCCCTGAGTGTTATAGGAAGAAACCTTGGGAGGACCAAGCCTCAAAAAGGGACCCAACCTCCTTGGGCGGCGTAGATGATCATACAGTGCTGTGCAAAAGTCTCAGGGCACCATTTGATTACATATACCATTGGTTTAGTAATGGTATAATTACTAAAACTTTACCAAAACTATTATTTTTTGAAGGGTGTCAGCCAAGAAGACACTTTTTCAGAAGGGGATCAGGTTGAAAAGACTTAAATGCTAAAGCTGACAAAGATTGGAACGAAGATAAGTGGAAAAGAGGATTAAGGAGTGACAAATACAAGTTGTCGACAATATGTTACATACGGTGATTATGGCATTGCTAAAACAACAAATCTAATGGTGGCCTAAGACTTTTGCACAGTCTTTAGTTTAATCTTTAGTTTTATTACCTCTTTAGTACATCAAAATATTTAAGTTGAGGTGTTCTTTAGCATTTACAGATTATTTCAAAACACAAAACTGGCACGGTTAAACAGCAAATCAATGACCCGTAACTCACGCTAAGATCTTCTAATTCTAGACTTCAGAATTAAATTCAGTCACTATTTGCTGCTTGGGTATCTGGAAGCTGCATCCCTGTTTGTCTGTCAAGAAAAAAACACTGTGAAAACACATTCCACAACCAAACCTTCCTTTAAGTCCCATGTTTTGTTGGCATTTCTCCATAGGCGCTACCACGTTTTCCCAGGGTTTTGAGTCGTGCATGGCGGTTTCTTTTAGACAAGTCTAGTAACAGCAGTCACACAGAGATTCAAAGATTTAGAAGTTGCTTTATTGGAATGACAAATATAAGCGCTGGTCTTGCCAAAGCTCGGCTACAGAAGAATCAAAATGTACATAGTCAAATTAAATTAAAATGGAAGAATAATATTAATAAAGGAAATGAGAACGAAAAGGTCGGAATAAGATATTATTTTAACAATAACATATAAGGAATAAAATAGAGTAAAATTAAATAAAGTGAGACGTGAAAGACAAGTAAAAAAGTCATATAAATTAAAATGTTACACTGAATTTATAATCCAAAACTCCTGACAGTTCCAGAACGTTGTTGCAAGTCACCTTGGTTTGCAGTGAATCTGCTCCCCCACACACGTCACGTTATTCTTTCCGATGCCGATTTTAATACTCTTAACTAACAGATCTGTTAAGTGAAAGCAGATGTCAGGTGGTACTGGCTAGGATGCACAGAATAAAACAAATAACACTTACTGTAAGAAAAGTGAAGCAAGAGTAAAACCAGCCTGTAGCAGGTACACGTTTGACATTTACATTGACACCATTCAGAATAACAACAAACCGCAATAAGGCAGCTGATTGGACGATCTGTAAGGCCTCATTACCTGTTTGTCTTGTTTGTACATGCGATCTAGTCTGTAATTTAACTGGGCTGCTTCATAGCTGAACTAATTACAGTCCACATTAAGAGATCAGCTACAGGAACATCACTATTTAAAGGAACTCTGGAGGAGTTACACACGGGGATTTCCCCAAACACAGGTGCGGCTCTGTTATTCTCAACTCAGGTTCGACTTGAGCACCTTTTCCCTGCGTCATAACCCCGCCAGCTAGTGTGTGACGGTGTGTTTGATATCCTCAATGCTTCAGCGCGGGAGTTTCATTTCATTTGATTTATATGGCCTCCAGAGACCCTGTGTACTCCTTTTGTGTTTTCATTCTGCACAACTTTTCGCACAGAAGAAACTTCATCTTGCTTCAATTTTTTATTACTCATCAGGTCCTGCTAATCCGAAATAGCTAGGAGAAATTAAAAATGCATACAAACTCAAAGCTCGGGTCCCAGGAGAACAGTGCTTATCAATAGACGCTGTCACAAAGCAGCATCACAGGAACCCGAGTCTAGCCCAGATGAGCAGCCAGAGGCGACAGTGGCAGGGAAAGTCCCTGAATAAATGACAGACGTATTTGAACTGTAACAGTCTGCAGTCTTGGAAGTGGAAGTCCAGGGGAGATTGTACACTGCAAAGACTTAGTGTGGAACTACAGTCCTGCACAATAAGTCTTTGGCCACCATTATTGTTTAGCAATGGTATAATGACCCTATATAATTATTCCTCAGTCTCTCTATTAGAATATAACCACAAAATACTGGAAATGTGTATGCAGTATTAAAAAAAACTGGAAAAAGTCCACAGAGTCTAGACCTGAATATTATAGAGGCAGTATGAGATCACCTGGAGAGAGAAATAAATAAAAGACAGCTTGAATCTGAAGAACTATGGGAAGTGCTGCAAGAAGCCTGGTTTAATATACCAGAAGATTACTTCGGAAAACTCCAGGACAGCCTCCCCAAAGAGTTCAAGATGTGCTTAGTGCCAAGGGACACTGCATACTGACTTCTGCCTGTAGAAGCCATATTGTTTGAAAATTGTGTTTTTTTATATATTGTGTACATATTTAATGTATGAATACCTACATTAATACAAAAATATTCTCAGAAATGGACTCAGAAATAATTCCATATGATCATTACACCAATGCTGCAACAACAAACCGAATGGTGGCCTAAGACTTTTGCACAGTACTGTATATTTGAATGCAGTATATAGTCCGTTTCCACATTCTGAATGGACCAACCATCACAACTGGATAAGGAGTACTCTTTTGAACTTAATCATGTTGCCAGGTCTCACCCAGAGGAGAATGGGTTCATCATTTGAATCTGGTAACTCTCACGGTGTCTTTTTTTACGCGACTCGAGACTTTTTTCCTTCCCGCTGTCGCCTGTGGCTGCTCACTGGGGCTTAGACTCAGTTTTTTGGACAAAAAAAGCCTAAAAGTGCTCTAGTGGAGGCCAAAAGTCTGAAACCACTAGTGAAAATGCTTCTGCTGTGCATTTTTTAATACAATGGCTTTCATTAGAAATGGTATTATCAGCATAAAAGTTGAACCTTGGCACCACAAATGTGTAAAATCTGAGGAGCCGTGATATATAACACGATTTTACAGTGCTCCAACAATTATCATGTGATGTTACTGAATGCTCGGCTTTCTGTCGTCAAGGTGCTCTGATAAATGTGGACGGAAGTCCTTGATCTTTTTCGGTCTTCAGGTAGTTGTTGTAAAGCTTTTGGGTCAGTATCCTGCTGCAGTATGAATCCTTCTCCACAAAGATCCAAACAAGCATTTTTATTAGTGCTCTCAGACCTTTGGCCTCCTCTGTATATAAATACATTGCGTATGTGTTGCCATGTTTTTCCTTTTCAGACTTAAACTACCTTTAAATTCTGTCCTTGGCAATAAATACACGGGATGTGAATCAGAATGGCTCAGAGATACAGTGATGCTTCGCACTGTAAAGTCCAGAATGGTTTTTCTTTACAAAAACTAGTGTCAACAAATCTGAGAAAACGTCCTAAATGCTGAACCTTTGAGCCACAAAGCCATCCCTTGGTTTACAAAGTATTCCAAATGAAATCGTATTAAAAGTATCAGATAAAGAGGGATAAACAATAAATAAAAAATAAAGAGAAGCGACCCTGCCTAAGGTACGATTCCTCTGAGAGAGAAAGTGGATCGTACCATTTGCGAGGCAAGAGGGGCTGTTTACTCTTTACTTTCTTTCAGCTTATCAGACACACCTCTGCTTTAAAAAAAAAACAAAAAAAAAACAACGATGTTTTACTCATTTCCAGGGGTGCCCCTTTAAAAAGGACTACACATGCCTATGCTTCTGAGTCTAGGTGCTCCTTGGGGTCGGGGTCTGTGGGATGCACGCCCCTTATTGGCCAGGCTGTCTACATTTGCATTGTAACTGATTTTTTTTGCTGAACTGGTCCTTTATAAGTGCCATATAAAATATTCCGAGACTAAACCTGAAACCAACAGCATGTGCAGTCGTTTGCAAAGTTTTCCGTGGTGAAATTAGGTTTTGTCGATTTTCAATAAGAACAGAAGAGAAGCTGATGGCTGGTGTGTGTGTAAGCACCCTGAGAGGCTTGAACAGTCGCAGTATTTAATCATCTCTGGAATTGGCTACACCTTCACAAGTCCATTAAGCTCAGAGGCCTCACTTAAATAAACGTATAATGCCCAAACTTTGACATAAATAGACAGCAGACAGATGTTAATGACTTAATGACTTTAACTTTGAACTAATGTTTAAACAGGTATCATGGAATTGGCTTAATTGCTGCACCGTGAGGAACAGTTGAACTCTGAGCGTGGATTCTCTAGAGACTCGGTGTTTGTGTAGTGCTTTTGACAATGCGGGTTAATATGTGTGAAAAGCAGCACTTTAGGCTGTGTGTGAAGTGTGTGCGTGGTGTGGTGTGCGTTTAAATGGCTGGTGAAAGGGGGGAATCCGCCTGTAGATGCTCCCGATTGATCCGACTGCTTCGCTTTTGCTGCAAACCCCTCACTTTATAGATAGGCATCTCAAGTCAGAGTGCGTTTCCCACCAGAAATCAGCTCTGAGGGAACGCTCGGCTCGCATGCTCCACATTCCTGATCTGTTCGAGTGGAGTGCTTGTGCTGCTGCACTTTGTGTTTCTGGAGATGTTTAGATCTGCAGAAGGAGGTCAGCTCGCTTTTACGTCGCCTCCACGTAACATGAGCTCTGAGGAATCTCAGTCATGCCCAACGCCTCTGTTATCAATCCATACATCTCAGCAGGTCTGGACGGCCGGCATCTCGTTCCACCGTGTGTGTGTGTGTGTGTGTGTGTGTGTGTGTGTTACATTGTGAGGTAAAGGCGTCAGTGAATGTGTTTACATGCACTTAATAATCCGATAACTACAGAAAATCTGGTGTGTCAGTAATCCAATAACCGAGTTTACATGCACTTGAGTAATGAGATAACGGGAAACCTCCGTGTTCGACTCGGCCAGTAATCAGATATTTTGAAACCAGCCAATAATCTGACAGAAATATGTGACATAAACTTCGAACTTTAATATTAAATAATCAAATTATTCATTTTCTCGAGTATATACTGCGTTTCAGAGCCTCCACAAAGTGTTCGATGGCCGTCGTGCTGCCTTTAATTCTGTGGCGCGTTTCATTCCCGGGTTGCCAAATCCCCGGACAAAACACCGATTTCCGATTACTGTGGTAAAAACTGCTCTCTTTATCGGATTTCTAAATCTGATTCGCCGTTTACTCTGTACATGATCACTTGAATAATCGGATAACTGCATAAATCCGATCATTATCGGGTTATTAAGAGCGTGTACACGCAGTCAGTGTTTCATTCAGTGCTGCCTATCAGGACTCGCTGTCAGCTCTCAAAACAATGGAGGAAGTTGTTTTAAAGGAAGCGAAACTTTTGAGAATAAATATAAAGATGGGTTTCCACCTTGTAGAGCATGAACTGTACAAAAATGTATTGTAATATTTTAGTTTTTGGTATTTTAAGAATAATAAATGTAGATCAGGGGCGTTTCATACTGGGGTACACACAGCTGTACAGTCATAGGGGCTCAACTGTGCATAAAAAATAAGGCTGTTAAACACTAAATAGATGAAGCGATTTAACACTAAAGTGGGTGTTACTCTGCCATGGATGAGAATTGAAGAATCGAAGAACAAATGAACACTAAAGAATGTTCATTAAATGCATTAACTACACGTTTAGCTATGAGTTATCATTACTTTGCCTGCAGGGTGACGGATCCTCTTAGAAATATTTGCCTATATTCACTACCTCACTAAGTTTGAAAGAAACTAGCTCTGACTGAAAGCATAGCCGCTCAAGCTTTGGAAAGATGCTGGGGCATTATGGGAAACGTAGTGCCTGTAGGGATTTTGCATGGCATGTCCTGTAGTATCATAGCATACTACATCTTCAGTAGACAAATGGGTTTCATTTCATTCATATTGCTGTACTCTTTTTAAAAATAATTTAATCGACAGCATATTCCTTGAATTCAGGCTTCATTATTTTTGGAATAGCTTCCATGTTACGAGTTCCTGATTTCACACGTTCTGATAGGTTTCCTCGATAATCATCATCAATAATGTTTCAGCAACAACAACAACAAAAATGCCTAAAAAGTATAACTTGAAATGCAAATATTTATCACATCATTGAGTAATTTGTCTCAATTCTAAGTCAAGTCTCATGTCATGAATACCAAGTCAAAGTCAAGGTTTTTTTTTTTTCCAGTGTTAGTCAAACAACTCTCAAGTCCTTAAATTTGTGACTCGAATCAATTCAAGTGCCTCGAGTTCCCTAATAATACCGTCTAATATCCCCCAGAGCTTAACGTGCTGTTGTAACCAGATAATCTGCGTTATTTGTTATTAGACCTGTGTGTGGGTGTAATCGTTTGACTGATCGGCGTATTCGTTGCCTGATGCGGTCGTTCATCCAAAAGCTATAACATTATAATAGAATTTATTAGGCATGAAAATATCGAGATTATTACAGTCTACACTTTTTAGGGAGATTGCTAACCTTTTGTACCAAACCCTAAGGCTTATTAGCTTATTATTCCAGTAACTACACATAAAACAATAGAGAATGATTATACTGCAATTATGTTATAATAGTGAGGAGACATGTGGAATCATCCATGCTTTCTTGGAGGTTAATTGAAAGCGGACACTGATTATGTAGCAGGCTGAACGTTTCCTCTCTTTCCAGAGCCTGGACTGTTTAAAAGGGCTTGTTTTCGCTATATTTTTCGGAAAGGCTGGACGTTTAATCATGTTTTACATAAAATGAAATAGTTGTAATGTTTCGAAGCTTTTCACAGATTCTGACTTTAGTGCAGACACTGATGCGTGTTATTTATTAGGCTTAATGTGGTAGGACGTAAAGAATTCTGTTAAATTATATTTTGAAGAATCACCACCAAATGAGACTGAAAAAGGATCCCATGTTATCATCACACAGTATTTTATATATCATATGGAACAGTGTATAAGCTGGGGTTTCAGATCCTACTGTGTTTGTACCTCTAGGGAAATGAATTAGATGGTGGCTGGATCAAATTAAGTCCAAGTTATTTAGCTATAAATGATTGCTCTATAAGTAAAAGTACAACAATCTCTGATAGGACCCGACCCAGGAATGTAAACAAATTTCAGGTTTTGGAGCAGCTCCTGGAAATAAGAGCGTGGGTGTGAGTCCCAGGTGGGGATTAAAAAGTGAATTTCAGCTGGTGCTGTCCAGAGTGCATCTCTGTTAGGCTCTAGACTCTCTGACCAGGACGAAAGGATGATATTTTGTTTCCTCCCCAGAGAAAGCACACGGAAACCGAGACAAAGTTGGTCGAGTGCAAAAGTTTACATTTACAGCATTTAGCAGACGCCCTTATCCCTTATCCAATTGGTACAGTCTTACAATCCAAGCAATTGTGGGTTAAGGGCCTTGCTCAAGGACCCAACAGTGGCAGCTTGGCAGAGGTTGGATTGGAACCCTGGACCTTCTGGTCTATAGTCCAGTACCTTAACCGCTAGACTACCACAGTTTAAGAACCTTTCTAGATTATGTGCTAGTTTTTGTAGTATCAAAGTCATTTATTTATTTCTCTAGCACTTTTTAAAGTGGAGTGTTGTCTCTTTGCCATAAATGAGCAAATCTGGGGCTACAGTGGCAAGGAAAATATAAAAAGCGAAATATAAAAATTAAAAAACAATATATTTAAAGAAAATGTAATCAATCAAGTATAATAGACTATAATAAATGAATTAGACTGTAATAAATAAAGATGATACAATATTATGACGAGTATGAAATAGAGAATATACAACTAAAGAATATAAGTAAAGAGTATATATTAAAAAATATTGAATATAATAATGTATAGAATATGTGCATTATTTAGCCCAATAGACAGGGTCACTGTAGGGTCCCGTGTCCTCATGATCAGAAGAAGGGATCAGACGTTAGGGCCGTCTGATGGGGTCTGGGTAACAGTGTGAGGACTGGAAGTGATGATGGAAGAACAGCTTGAGTGGAGCCGGATCGGGTTATGTGAACTGGAACTGGTCATAGAAGAAGAGCTGAGAGAGAAAACAGAATATGTAGTTAGCTGTTGTTAAGAATGCAGAGTCTCTTAACAGAACACATTTTCGCAAGTGTAGCATGAGACTCCGGCCGCACTAACTATAACAGCATAGCTAGAGAGGGAAGAACCGGAAGGTAACACAGGCAAGACTGTAAGATCTCAGAGATGAATGGTTTTTAAAATGTGCAGAAATGATAGATACTTTTGCCTTTGTTTTTAGGGCTCAGTTGCAATTTAGGAAGGTCACTGTTTTGCACAAGAATTGTTTTCCATATAATTTGTATTTTTAAGAATCAAATCAATATGGGTAGCACAGGCAGGTGAAGATGCTGAATTCGCTCTCGTTACATATCTGTTCTCCTCTGTGTCCTTCCCGCAGGAGCCTTGGTCTAAATGGGTCCGGTCATGCCTCCTAGCAAGAAGCCGGAAGCTTCCGGGGTGAGCGTGACGAGTGGCCTGAGCCAGCTGTACCAGGTGAGCTCGATCACGCGGGCGCTGCGTGAGGCCGAAGAGCTGGATCTGGCGCTGCCCGTGCCCGCCATTAAGCTGGAGAAGTCGGGCACCGAGGACGAGGAGTTGACCAACCTGAACTGGCTGCACGAGAACAAGAACCTGCTGACCAGCTTCGGCGACCCGGTGCTAAGGAGCGTGAGTCCCGTGCAGGAGCACGACGACGACCCGCCGCCCTCCCCCGCCACGTCCGACCTCGCCTACGACGCCAAGCACAACCCCAACTGCAAGCCGCCCTACTCCTTCAGCTGCCTCATCTTCATGGCCATCGAGGACGCGCCTTCCAAGAGGCTTCCCGTCAAAGACATCTACAACTGGATCCTCGAGCACTTCCCGTATTTCGCCAACGCGCCGACCGGCTGGAAGAACTCAGTCAGGCACAACCTCTCGCTGAATAAGTGTTTTAAGAAAGTGGACAAAGACAGGAGTCAGGTAAGGCGACTTTCAGCTCTTGGCTCGTTAATCTTTCAGTGTGGTATGGGAGGTGCAGAAATAGCAGCGCAGCCTGGGACTCTGCGTCTCATCCTATCTCTTTATCCGGCACTGCTGCCCGAGCTGGATATCGAACAGAGGTGATGGGAGGACACGGATGAAACTACACTCATGCTCACGGCTTTAAAGTTCAGATCATTAGGAAAAAAATCCACATCGTCAGTAAATCGCATGGCGTGGGCAACCTTAGAAAAACATATAGTTAAAGTTCATATTAAGTAGACTTAAGGTAAGTGCAGGTATACTGCATTTCCCACGTACAGTGGAACCTCGGCTTGGGAATCGTTTTACCATAAGGAATAATGGAAATTGAATAAATCTGTGAAAATCCCCCTGTATGAGGCCTTATCAGCATTAATGGAGTTATTGTACAGAAGCTCCTGATTTATGATGGGGATATGTTCAACAAATCCATCACAAGTCAGTCAATGTTTAAAACACTTACATTAACCTACAGTTGGCCAAAATCATTAACACAAAGCTTATTTTATAATAACGCGCTGGAAAGCTCATGTCACTTAGTGAGTCATGGATTGAAAGTGAAAGAGCAAAACACTTACTCTATTGATGAACTCGGCGCTAGCATAGCTGCTGATGCTAAGTGCAGCCAGTGTTCTGCACAATGTGAGCGCAGGCCAGAGGGGCAATGGGGCAGGGGACAATCATGCTCAGGCACGGTACACTCGGAGGTTTGTTTGTACTGCATATACACTGTGGACTCCACTTAAAGTGAACTTATAGGTATACCATATGGTTTTGCACTTAGTGCACTACTTGGATTCTACAGTATTTTGGTATAATTGTTTATACATGATATATACCCTTCAATGTACTTTAAGTAAACCTGAAGTTCAGTTACTCATGTTAATACTCAGGATTAAAAATTTCACTGTTATCTTTATAAATCAAAAACTACAGCGCAGACTTTAAGCAGAGTATATTTAAACTTTATGCATAAGCCAAGAAAACTTTTTTAAAAGTACAGTACCAGTCAAAAGTTTGGACCCACCCTCTCACCCAGTGTTTTTCCTTATTTTGTAATGTTTTCTACATTGTAGGTTAATATTTCAGACATCAAAACGTTGAGGGAACACACATGGAATCATGTAGTAAACGCAAAAGTGTTACAAACCAGAATAAATTTGTACTTTAGATTCTGTTTCAAACAGACCTGCTGGTGGCAAACACATTAAGAAGGCATGAAAGTCCTCCAGTTAACTCTTGGCAATTCCCACCTGGTAACTGAAACCCTTTCCAGGCGATTCCCTTAAAGCTGACTGAGAGAAGGCCAAGAGTGTGCAAAGCTGCCATCAGAGCAAAAGGTGCCTACTTTGAAAAATCTGAAGTATAAAACATATTGTAGTTCATTTTTTTTGTTTGCTACATAATTCCATACGTGTTCCTTCATAGTTTTGACGTCTTCAATATTAATATTAAATGTAGTGACATGGCTGGTCATTTTCTGTCGTGGTTTTTTTGACAGAATACATTCTGCTCACTTAATCAAAAATCACACTCAAGCCGAATCAAAGTTTCAGTGGAGAAGCAGACAATTGTATAGCAAGCACTAAAGGACAACCACACACCGCAGCAGCGGTGCGGAGAAGCCGAAGATCAACAGTTCTCACGTCCCTTAGATACTGCTCAGTACGTTCGGTTCAGACATTGTCATCATTGTTTTCCAGCTTTTAGAACATCTGCTGCCCTGGTGCCACCCTTATCTCCCCTCGGGTCATCCTGACCTGGCAAAATACCTTTATCTCAGTTTTTAGTTTCAGCATCAAGTCTCTAACTTCTACATATAAATTGTCACTTGGAATAAATTAGCTTATTAATGAAATTACAAATGATTGAGTAATTATACACATGAACATGTGAAATAACCCAAGTTACTGGAGTTTACCCCAAGTCTCTGTACAACAAATCTTACGCACACACACATACCCAACCCTGCCAAGGCCGAAGAACATTCTGTACTTTCCCAGCTCAGGGTGAGACCTAGTCTGCACGAGTGACATCACCACAATTAGAAATGCAAATATATAAGATGTAAATAATTACATGGGTGCAAAAATGTGTGGATTTCGTAGCTACAAAGGCATATGTGTCTAACAAATCATCAACAGTTGAAAATAATAAAAATAAAGAAAAAACGCTAAATGAGTCCAAGGTGCGTCCAAACTTTTGACCGGTACTGTACATCTCAATCAAAAGATTAAATGCAAGTATAGGCCAAATATGCTTTGACTGCATACACGTCACTATAGTAAGTATTCTTACGTACATTTTGTTTAGTATGTCTCCGATAAGCCCTTAAAAAGTAAACTGAAAGGATGCTCGCCTACTTTTTAGTTTAAAAGAAGTACGCTAATAGCACAAGCTCTGTTTGTAAGGGCAACCATCGACAGTTTCACATCACACGTCTGACTTCAGATTCGGGCGTGAATAAACTTTGCAAATGAAACTGAAAGCTTAACTTTTCTGAACTCGATCGTCGTGCAGATCTGCACAGCTCACTGCCAGTCACCCCCTCGTACCGCAGTGCGGTCGATCCAAAATATAGGAAGTGCTAACTTTAGATTTTACATAACACCGTCTGAAGCAGCTAGAAATGATTCCATAAATCCACACAGCGGGCTGCATTAGCAGAGTAAAAGGTTGCTTTGTAGCGAAGTTAGCAGGCGATATAGTTTTACTCATCATTGCAATGTACAAACGCTTCAGTATCCAGGTGGAACTGATGGATTTCACTCGGTTCAGTTCAGTATTACTTCATATAAGTTAGGACTAAAGCTGAATGTGCAGCCAGAGGTGACAGTGGCAAGGAAAAGCTCCCTAAGATGCAAACCTGAGCCTGGTAGCAGGCTGAACATGAACTGTTAAATACTCCAGCAGCACTGCTGTGTCTGATCCACTCGTACCAGCACAACACACGCTAACATGCTGATCTGTGCTGGTCCTGTGGGGGTCCTGACCATTAGAGAACAGAGTAAAGGGGACGAACGAAGGATGTAGAGAAACAGATGGACTACAGTCTGGAATTATAGAACTACAGAGTGCTTCCATATGCTAATGAGTGCAGAAACAAGGAGGTGTACCTAATAATGTGGCCGGTGAGTGTGTAACACAGTAGTTCTAGACTATTTGCTAGTATGAATTAGAAAGGATGCGCAGTGGTGCAGCGGGTGACACAATCAGCCCCAAAGACCCCCCGCCGATCCTGACCTTGGGCCTGTTTGGAGTTTGTATGTTCTCCCCATATCTTCAAGAGTTTACTCCGGGTACTCCAGTTTCCTCCGGCAGTCCAAAGGCGTGCATCAGGTTAATTGGCTGCTCTAAATTGGCCCAGTTTGAATGTCTGACTGTTACTGATGTATCCTTGTTCCTGTCGTGAATAGCCGTCGATGCTGATGCAACGTTAAATAAATAAACAAAACAATTAGAAACTACAATTTGTTAAAATGCTACTATCAAAATAGTTATGTTTCACACAGCTGCAAGATGCATTATAATTATATTATTTAATAATAAAACACTTTTGTTTACGTACAATGTACAAACTATACAGACAAAAGTTTGTGGACACCCAAAAATTGCATCCCTGAATATGAGAATTGGTTTGGAGTTTGGCTGCTTCTCTTTTGAGACTTTCCACTACATTTTCATACATGACTATGAGGTCAAAATCAGATGTATATCTAAAGCTCTTTTTACAATGGGCCATTGTTTCAAAGCAGCTTTACCATTTTAGACCTTCCATTACCTAAAGCCAATCCTAAATTGATCATGCCTAGGGCGACAGTGGCAAGGAATCCTTAGGGGGGACCAAGACTCAAAAAGGGACCAATCCTCCATAAATGTTGGTATGAGAGATCACAAATTAGGAGCGTCCACATACTTTTGTCCGTATAGTGCATATTAGAGCGTGACCTAGATTTAAATCTTTGATTGTTTCTCATCCACCTAAGAGCAAATCTGGGCATGTTCTCGCGTGTCTGTTTCCTCGTCTGAAGCTAATAATGAGACGTCCGTTTTCCAAGACGTGCTATTTCTGAGGTTTGCTTACCATAGTTTATGCCGGAGCTATGAGTCGAATGCTCGTGATGAGTAATGGAAGCTTTTGATCAGCCGCTCTTTTTGTCCTGTTTGGATTATTGCTGTTTAAGACTGG
The DNA here is from genome assembly GCA_025084515.1 of Ancistrus triradiatus. Lineage (NCBI taxonomy): Eukaryota > Metazoa > Chordata > Actinopteri > Siluriformes > Loricariidae > Ancistrus > Ancistrus triradiatus. Next base: position 183,506 of record JAJAGP010000798.1, on the reverse strand, counting down.
AAGGCGAGGTTGATTGATCTTTTTCTCCTGAAGTAGATAAATTGCATTAATTAGGACCTAATAGACGTTCATCGAGCAGTTAGCAGCTCTCAGCTCGCAAAGCATGTATGCGTTGTGTAGTAACGTGTGTATGAGCGTGTGTATGAGTGTGAGCAGTTCGAGTTTGCCTGGCAGAACAGTAAAGCCATTCCTTGTGACTCTCGCACTGCCATCTGGTCTGCGGCTGCGGCGCTAAGAATTTTTTGTGTACGGGTCTCCATAGAAACAGGTTAGCAGTTGACATGGAAAGTAAGCTGTTGCTGTAGCAACAGAGAAACTGATGTGTGTGTGTGTGTGTGTGTGTGTGTGTGTGTGTGTGTGTGTGTGTGTGTGTGTGTGTGTGTGTGTGTGTGTGTGTAAGTGAGTAGATGTGTATGGACGTGTATAGTAATGGAGGGATGTACCCTGCCTATATGTGTAGTTGTGTGTGTGTGTGTGTGTGTGTGTGTGTGTGTCTATGTCTATGTCTATGTCTATGTTTAGTATATGTATGTATAGGTGGGATAGTGTGTGTAGGTATGTTTGTGTATGGGTATGTGCCTTTGTTTTAGCATGTGTAATTGTGTGCTTATGTATGTATTATGTACAGTACTGTGCAAAAGTCTTAGGCCACCATTTTATATATATATACTTAGCAAATCATCGGGTTGCCAAGTTGACCTTCTACAGTCTTGATCAGGAATGGTCTTTTTGGAAGGGTAGCAGCCAAGAAACCTCTTTTTCAGAAGGGGAACAGGGTGAAAAGATATGCTAAAGCTCACCAAGACTGGAATGAAGATCAGAAAGAAAGGGGGTTACGGAGTGACGAATCCAAGTTCGAAATTTTTGGATCCAATCGTCGGAGATACATTATATTCGGTCTTTATACCTTTGCTAAAGCAACAAATCTAATGGTGGCCTGAGACTTTTGCACAGCGCTGTATGCCTGTTCGTTGCATCCTCGTGCCTGAAGTTACTACCACCTTAAACACATGTGCTGTAAGGGGTTTGTTGGTGTGTGATGAGTGAGTGTGTGTGTGCGTGTTTGTATGTTAATGTATATTTGTTTACATGTGTATACTACATGTCTAAGCGTGTGTGTGTGTGTGTATATAAGTGTGTGTGTGTTGGGGGTGGTAAGCCAGTGATAATGAAGCAGTCATGTTCAAGCAGCATGGTGTGCTGAAAGTTTCTGCCCCTCACCCATCGTACCACATCAGCCTGGATCTGTGTCACCCCGTTAACCCTGTCAGTGCTGCTCCACGACACACACACACACACACACACACACTGCGTTCACTCCTTTATCACTCTCACTCATCACACACCAGAGGAAGAAATGACTAAAGCGCCATTTCATTCCACTACAGGACTCGTTCTGCTTTAATTTGTGCCCGAGGATAAAACATAAACACTTCTTAGATGATTGAGAAGGCTCTCTGTTTTACTCTAAATGTTCTACAGAGGCACGGTTGTGCTTCTTATTATTACTTGACCAGATATAGAATGCTGACAGTTTTTATTCTGAGTCTGTATTTGATTAAATCAGACGTGTTTCATTTACTTAGGCATGAATGATCACCACTTTCGCGTACAAGAGCAAATGGTGGTCACGTTTTTGACAAACAGCAAGATGTCTCTGCTGTGTACTGTGCAAAAGTCTTTAGCACTGCTAAAACAACAAATCTAATGGCGTCCTAAGACTTTTGCACTTTACTGTTTGATGCTGTTTTGCGCTCAAGCTTTGTGAGACTGTGGAACCAGCAGGTTCAGGTTTCAAATCCAATCTTCACCAACGTATAGTCTTCGGACTTCCAGCATGAGGTTGGAAATACCAAATACTGCGACAAAAATTGACATTTATCAAAATACGTTTCAAATATTCTTCTTTGTGGTTTGTACTGAAAAATGTGGCAGTACGTTTGAGAAAAATGCCAAGTATAAGCACTCCCACTCCCCCCAGCTTTCCGGTGTGGTTTGTGGGCAAAATATGTAGAAAAAAATCTTGAGAAGATTAAAAGTGCAGCCATGTTGACCTTTTTGCCAACTTTCTATTTAGATCGGGTTGTGGTTTGCTATCACACGGCACAAACGTCACACTCAGACTCAGTTACAGTGCTGAGCAGAAGTCTGAGCCCCCTGAAGTCTCATCACTTTATTTTTTGTAGTAGACAAAAGTAATAGACTTTTACCTTTTAGATTCAAACTTGATTGCTTTGCAGGTATTTAGGACAGTGTGTGTCACAGGTTACACAGGAGAACCTACCAAAGTCAGTCAGATTTATTTCTATAGTGCTTTTCACAGTGTAGCATTGTCTCAAAGCAGCTTTAAAAATGTTTTTATTTTCTATTATCTAGGCCCAAACCTAGCACAACAGTGGCAAGGAAAATCTCACTAAATGTTATAAGGAAGAAACCTTGGGAGGACCAAGACTGAAAAAGGGACCTTTTAGATGATATTTGGTATAGTGTCTATATAGTAATAGCTTAAATAAATAGATATTTTAGAATACTGTATAGTATTTATAGTAATAGTTTAAAATAAATATTAACAGAGAATACATTATAACAGAGAATACACAAAAAATCTAACCATTAAAATAAAATATAAGATGTAGATTAATATTTTAGAGAAAGTGTAATATTATAGAAGAATATAATAAAATGGAGAATATAAAGCTATGGCATATATGATAATAGTGAAAATAAAATAAAAAATATTTATATGGAACTGATGATAGAAGAACAGCTTGGGTGGAGCTGAAGCGGAGGATCTTAGTGGGACTGGAATGGAAGAATATCTTAGTGTGTGGGCTGGAACTGGTACCGGAAGCCAAACTTGTAGAGAAAACAGAATATGTAGTTAGTTATTGTTAAGAGCACAGAATCTGTTAAAAAAAAAAAAAATAGCATAGCTAGAAAGAGAAGAACCAAAAGGTAACACAGCCAAGAGGGGTCACATGAGACATCAGCAACCCACCTCCCCAGCAACCAACAAACCAGAGTGATCTCACATGTCAGACAAGAAGTCGGTGCGTAATCTGTGAGCTGAGCTTCAGAAACATTACTTAACCAAAAGAATTAATAGGGCTGAATCTAAAACGACTCTCTACTCCCTATGTAGTGCTCTGTATGCAGTATGATATTCTGGAATGACAAAACCGTTCAGCAAAAACTATTGGAAGCTGCCCTTAACTGGCATCGGATCAAATTTGTCGGCGAAAGTTCTTTAAAAGCCAGGAGTATGACAGAGGACAAGGCTATGACTTTGCTTTTAACCCTTCTTGATGAAGACGAGTACAGTTCCATCTTGCCAAGTGGCGGAAAGTCGGTAAAAGTGTTTTCCTTGCACTGTTGAGTGTTACAGTTAACCCAAGTACAATTTAATGCAATAAATAAATTGGCCGTTCATGCCGAGGTTAAAGTAATTTCATGAGTCACTCCGACAAAGTGCTGGTTAAGTAGCGGGAACAACAGCTGATAAACAAACTGCGTCGTTTGAAAAGTTAATTCTGCTACGGCCATTCTGTGTGGGATCGTTAGAGCGTGTGCAGCGACTCTTTCATGCGTTGAAAAGAGCAGCCAGGTAAATTGCAGCATGAAGTCTGAATAACACAAAGCTGAGACATCGTTGCTAAAGGTAACGCCATAATTACTTGGGTTTAAAAGTGTGAACGGGGCTTTCTGTTCTGCTACTGCAGTGTTGAAACGGGACATGAGAAACTGTGGGAAACCAGGATTAGTCAATATGGATTACTGAGCCTAGCAAGTAGCAAACTGGGTGTAGTTACTCATTAGGAGCAGGTGAGGAGGAGTAAGTTGTAATAGTGGATGTAGGGGGTACAGGTTGTGGAGTAGTAAATAGGATATAGTGACTAGTTATGTGTAAGTAATGAATAGCGAATACAGAGGACAGGGAGTCGTTATTATAGAGTAATTAACAGGGAGAAGGTGATGGTACATAGAGAATAGTCAATGGAAAGTTCAGGTGGACACCAGTTAATGTGCGCATGACCTTCTGAGAAACAGGACGATGATCGAAATGGACGTTGACCGGACATTACCATAGTCACCCAGTCCTTTCTGGCTACTATAATGTAAATATAAAGGGTGTTTTCATGAGAAAACTGCATGCAGATGATACAAGGAACAGCAGGTGGCACCAGTTCCCCCTGCTGTGGAAAGAGAAAAGAGTCAGTGGGGAGCCATGCCAGATGATGTGGCTCTCCAGCGCACATCGTTCTGACACATTTACAGTAACTCACACAAAGTCTCGAAACACATCAACCGAGTTCCAACAGCCTCTAGTCCAATCCTCAACTAACAAGCTCGACCAATATGATGTAGTTTCAAGTGAATGCTCTTTAACTCCTGCCTCTGCACGTGGATCCTCAGCATCTAGAGGTAAGTACAGTACTATAGTTTCCTATTCTAATTCAGCATATTTCTTAAGACCTTGATCGTTAAAGTGAACGGCTGTTGATCAGATGGACATTACAAGGCGCGTACCTGTAGTTAGGAGTAAGGAGTGAATAGGGAGTAGTGAGTGCTTGATAGTGAGTTAAAGTATTGTCGAGTCTGAGAACGGTTTTGAGGTGTGTGATGATTTAAAAATGCAGAAACTGGTAGCTATCCGCGTTCCCTTGCGTAATAGCACCTCTGACCATGTAGTGCCTGTGCAGAGCTAACTGAGCTCTGAGGTAAATGGTGTATATTTGAATTTTGTTTAAATCCTACCTTTAAGGTTACTCAGTCTGCGCTGTTAATCACGTCTCCTGGGATCATTAGTCTTGTCTGTGAGGATCGGTTTTGCGTGGTGGTTTTGTCACACCGATGATGACGGCTTCTGTACCTGACTGATTAAAAATAAAACACTTCAGACGTATGGTGTACCATCGCACAGGCATTTCCATACTACGTGCTACGTGTTGGTGTCGCTCGCCTCTCGCCGTCCCCGCCTTCACTGTAAGCGTGGCAGCGTTCGAGCGTTTTCAGGAAGGTTAGCTTCATGCAGCTCTTAATTCTGAGTCTGGATTCGACTGCATGGCCTCGTTGGCCTACTTAATTAATGAGACATACTAATTTCAGACTCATGGCGGATGTGTTATGTATTCATGCACCACTCTCCATATTGAAGCAGCAAGAGGCAAATTAAAGAAGCTAAATAAAAGAGTAAATAAGTAAACATTTGATGAAGCCTCAGGTCTCCAGGGTTTGCTGAGGAACGGCACCTAATTAGTTTCCTCCAAGATGAGACGAGATTGAGAGAGCCGGGTTGGAATCAGTTTAACAGTCCTTCACCGGCGTATGCCAGCGTTTCTGCTTCATTTCTCTTTCTCGTGGCAGTTTACCTTCTGTGGTTCCATCGTAGGCCCCCACCAGAGTTCCGCCGTGCCTCCCAGCTGTGTTTGGTATGCTCACTACAGACAACTAGAACCCCCTGTGTGGCATCGCATGATACCCCTGGATATTTTCACTGCAGCCCCAGACTTCTGTTTCTCTCTTTCTTGGCTTTCCCCCAAAGCTTTTTATGATATGAGCCTCTTAATGACTTCATTACTTTCTCTGAAATGGGACGCTGACCGAAATGGTCGTTGACCGGACATCATTGTAGTCACAGTCTCTTTATGCTACTGTAATGTAAATATAACAGGTATTTTGACAAGGAAACTGCATGCAAACTATACCTAAATTTGTCACAGATACAGCTGACATCATGAGCGGAACGCTACCATCTACACAGCATCTGAATCCTAAACTTAAATCCACTAAATCCACCGTTGAATTGTTCAGACACAGTGGAGCAAAAAAGTATTTAGTCAGCCACTGATTGTGCAAGTTCTCCTACTTAGAAAATGAGAGAGATCTGTGATTTTCATCATAGCTACACTTCAACTATGAGAGACAAAATGAGAAAAAAATCCAGGAAATCACATTGTAGGATTTTTTAAAGAATTTAATTGTAAATTATGGTGGGAAAATAAGTATTTGGTCAATAACAAAAGTTCAACTCAATACTTTGTAACACTAACCTTGTTGGCAATGACAGAGCTCAAAACATTTCCTGTAAGTCTTCCCCAGGTTGGCACACACTGTAGCTGGTATTTTGGCCCATTCCTCCATGCAGATCTCCTCTAGAGCAGTGATGTTTTGGGGCAAACACGGACTTTCAACTCCCTCCACACATTTTCTATGGGGCTGAGGTCTGGAGACTGGCTAGGCCACTCCAGGACCTTGAAATGCTTTTTTACGGAGCCACTCCTTCATTGCCCGAGTGGTGTGTTTGGGGATCATGTCATGCTGGAAGAAAACCAGCCACGTTCCATCTTCAATCTCTCTCACTGATGGAAGGAGGGTTTTGGCTTAAAATCTCACGATACATGGCCCCGTTCATTCTTCCCTTTACCACGGATCAGACGTCCTGTCCCCTCTGCAGAAAAACAGCCCCAAAGCATGATGTTTCCCACCCCCATGCTTCACAGTAGGTATGGTGTTCTTGGGATGTAACTCAGCATTCTTCTTCCTCCAAACATGATGAGTTGAGTTTTTACCAAAAGTTCTATTTTGGTTTCATCTGAACCACATGAATGTCAAAATAGAGGACAGATTTTTATTATTTTTATAATAATGTATCGTTTTGAAGACCTGTTTCATTTCATGCAGTTTCATTTCATTTCACTCTGTTCACTTCCATTTCCACTCTACAGAGTTCAGTTCAGTTCTATACTGTTCTGATCTTTTCTATGTTCTTAGTTTAGTTGAATTTATTCACATTCAGTTTAGTTTAGGCTACTTCCATTCCCGTTCCGTTTAGCTCTGTTCTGTTTCATTTTCACTAAGTTAATGCATTTCCAGTCCAGTCCATTCTGTTCTGTTCAATCCAGTTCCTTCCCTTTGCAGGCCGCTGAGATCATTTCGGTTCAGTTCCATGCAGTTCTGTTTAGTCCAGTTCTGTTTTGATCTTATCCATTCCATTATGTTCAGTGTCGGTATTTTCCACTGAGTACAGCTCAGTTCCCTTTCATGTAGTTCCATTGTGTGCGGTTTTGTTTTTGTTTTGTTTTTCCATCCACTTCATCTCAGCTCTGTTCTGTTCTTTTATGTTTTATTCCATTCAGTTCTGTTTAGTTGAGTTTATTGTGCACATGACTTGCAGCCTTGCTTAACAGCAACACATTGAGCACAGTGCAAGACAAACTGCAGAGCCCTGCTGGTGACGTCCCTTCTTAATAAAATTTAAATTAAGGCACTGCCACGACTTAACACGTGGGAAATAGATTATCTTATTATGAATGATCTCGTTCGTGCACCTTACTTAATCGCTCCTAACGCATTCGGATCTCGTTCACACACCTTCTTAAGTCGTGGCCATGCCTCAATTTTATTGAGAAGGTATGTCAAATGTATTAAGGCGGGATGTCAGCATGGCTGGCTCCTAACAAGCGATAAAATGACTAAACGGATAAAAACAAAGAAGATGAAAACGAGAGAATGGAGTTGTGTGGCTGTGTTCTGCAGGGCCTCCTGCCTGGCTGTGTGCTGCACAGACACGATTTGCTGTGTCTGAGGGAGGTGAGGTGGGACGGGGATCATTTTCTGGCCCCGACAGCGGCCCAATCAGCCAAGACTGGAAATAGTTCAAGTTTTGAGGAGGCACTCTCTATCCTGTGACCCTCCTACCTCTTTATAGCTGTTCCACTGATTTTGCGTTCAATTAATTATATACAGTACGTAAGGTACCAGGATAAAAAAGTTTGTAGGGAAGATTATTATATTGCCTTACCATAGAAAGTTGCGCCTCTTGCTGGTTTAATTTGTAGTCCAGGTTGATGCAAGTCCAGCGCAAGAGAAGAAAGTGATTCACTAGTGTTCCCGTATAGCTTCTATATAGCACATGCCAAACCTCCGGCTGCAGTCGGTGGTGAGATGGCTGCCGTACCTTTCCATGGATCTGTTATGAAACACAGTGTGATCGTGGGGCTTTATAGGTGGCTCGGGTGCTCTTGTGACCCTCACCGAGACCCCCTCACCTACCGGCAGATAATAGCGTGTGCCTGTTCACAGCGCGTCTCTGACTACCCGCCTGATTAATACTTCTGCTCCGGTGTTGTTATGGTCACATTAGTATCTGAGGTTACGTAAGATAGCAGGTACGGACCTGTGCCTTTGGCTCGGCTGGTGTCGTGCAGCTGTACGCCCGGCCTTTCTCTTTGCTTCAGCTTAATTATTTAAGCAGGACCGTGTCAGACATAACGGGTTGCACTCCAGACCTTCCTCCCTCTCTTTGTTTGTCTCTCCAGCTTGCTTCAGTGCATCTTTCCTTCCACTGGAGAGTTCTGCCCCATCCATGAGATAAAAATCGTTGTCTGAAACTGAAGCCTCTTCACCCTGATCTGCGCTGATTGAGCAGTGTAGACACAAAGAATGGACGTTTGAGCCCAGGTCTCGTCTGTTGACGCCATTTAGTTTGAACAGAACTGCCTTTTATTACCTTCTGTGTGCTATACAGAAAGAATATGGCATGTGTCCGAACACTTTTGGCTGCGTGCGGGGACGTGTCCAAACACATTTGTTCACAATCATGCCATGAGCACAATGTATGGAAGTGGCAGAAATGGCAAACGTGTGAAGGAAGTGGAGGCTGGACTGGCTGAAGGAGAACATGAGTTAAGTCGACGCCACACCTGAAGACGTTGTGACCCGGATGTGACGGATGATATGCTGGAAAGCAGACTCTACACTGACAGGGGATAAACACTAGGAGAGAGAGACGACTCCATTTTTGCCCCCTCCTTTCCTGGTCATTGGCGCGGTGGTCCGGAGTCTATGTTGGATGTTGCATGATGGCAGTCCATCTCAGGACTGTGTAGAGATTGCTGTTACAGCATTGAGGCGTGACCCCAGACATGGCCAACTGTGCCTGCATGATGCCCGATCTGGCTAGACGTTGCCCCAGTACTCGAACCCTGGTCAGCTCTGTGGCGGGCAAGCATGTTGTCTTCGCCTTCATCGGCAATGTGGACAGTAAATGAATCCCTACTCCTGAACATCAGTCAGCCAGCCAGAACACAAGGTAGACAGTACAGGACGCAGATGTTGAAAGGCAAGCAGAGGGCGGAGAGATGTTCTCGGTGGACGGTTGCTGCCCCCTCGAGTTACTCGGAGCCAGGCGGCGAGGGGGAACATGCTGACCGAGCAGGCCGGCCTGATCAATACTGCACGAGCTGCTCTCGTTCGTCTCCATGTGTCAGCAGCTTCTGCCCTCGTCCTTCTTCACTCCTTATTGCCTGTAGGGTGAAGTTCAAACAGTCATGCGGATCGGCGTAAAGCTCTAATTACTTCCAAGCGTCCGCCTAAGCAGACATTTACATAACGTCGCACCAGGTTGGAGCTGATTAAAGGAATTCATCGGTGTTTTTCAGCCTAAGCTCTCTTTCCTGTGTGTGTAGCGTAGGTGCAATTAGCTTCATATGAGCATGCTCGCTTGTTTCGTAAAAAATGGAATGCCTATGTAGTGTAAACACATTTAATGGGAGTCTTATGACTTTCAAGGTTTCAGAATCTAGTAGTAGAATCTCTTAGATATGGAACTGTTTTTTTGCGAGGGAAGAATTTGTTTGATGTTACCTGTTCTGGTCCATTCAGTGAAATAATGAATGCGTTTACATGCACTTACTAATCCGATAACTGCAGACAATCATTTTGTCAGATATTGCGAAAACTACTCTGGAAATGGTCAGATTTCGCCGTTGCGACCAGCCAATAATCTCACCGATGGATGTAACGTAAAATTACAAACTTTAATGATCAAATAATAGCATCTTAACTTCCTTGAGCATATGCTGCATTTCAGACTTTCTCCGAAAGTGTTTGGTAGGCGTTTAATTCCAGGGTTTAATTCCAGGGTTGCCAGATCCTAAAGAAGAAATGAGCAATAGGTCTATGGAAACAAGCCCTGAAAGAGGAGGCTTTCTTAGTAGAAGAGGACCTGGCAACCATGTTGGATTCCGATAGCCCCTTACATGACAGTGCAATTGAAATCTGATCTGAGAAATCCAGTTACTGAGGAAAAATCCAGCTCTCTCTTTCAAATTTATTAATCTGATTTCTAGATGGGAGTATGCTGTGTACATGGCCATTTGAATAACCAGATAACTACAAAAATCCAAACATCGGATTATTAAGTGCATGTAAACACTCAATGACGAACATCAGACTTTGTAAAATAAGAAAATAGGGAGGGGTTAAAGGTTAAATCTTTACATTTTGTGCATGATGCCTGACTGCGAAACATCTGGCTATTTCTAACCAATCAGGCAAATTTATTACACGCTCTGTTAACACCATCATAACATTATCACAGACCCTGCCCCCTTGACCCAGAGTCGACTATAAAATTGTTTGACGCCTGACCTGGCATGAGGGTGCCCCGTTAAATGAACCCTGGTCATCTGTGTTGGGCTAGCAAATTGCCACTGTGCCACCTGAAGGCGGAATCCCCTGGTGAGGGTGAGAGAGCACAGAGCAGACACAGATGGAGAGTCAATAGCTCTGGGACAGGTACGAGTGAGGAACTCCTGCCTGGTGGAACGGAACGGCACTGACCTTATGTGAGGGAACGTACTCAGCTTTGGCAGCCAGCTCCCTGAACTCCAGCTGGGATTTGAACCCAGGCCCTCAAAAGCTGCCTTTTCCAGCACCTGTCTCCTTCCATGGATTAAATAAATGGGTTAATTAAGTTAAGTAAATATTAAATAGCTCTTGGGGTGGCACAGCAGTTCGTGTGGTTGCCTTACAGGTCCTGGGTCCCTGGTTCGATCCCAACCTCGGACTCCGGGTTCCTCCCACATTCAAGATGTGTAAGGTTAATTGGCGTTTCTAAGTGTGCTTAGTTTGTCAGTGAGTATGAGTGTGTGAGTTTGTGCCCTATGATGGATTGGCGCCCTGTCTAGGATTGTTCCTGCCCTGTGCTGCCGGCTGTCCAATGACTTGACTAAGAGGGTATGAAAATGACTGGGTCTGCCACCCCTGCCAGTCCTGCACTAAACTGACGTTTATGAAAAAATAATTAAATAACTTGACAAAATGGAATAGTTTATTTTAATACGTTGCCTAATAACTGATAATGGAGTCATGTAATGAATTTAATTACGCATTTAATAAGTAAAAAATACTTTTGTTTTCTGTGTTCCGTTACCACTTACATTTAACTCGTGTTAATTGTAGAACAAAGTTGCGTCTGTTCTTATTTAATCTCCCTGGGTTGTAAGCAGTAATTGATATTGTTTGTTCTTGTCGTCTGCCAGCAGGATGAGCAATCAGAGGCCCGTCCTATCACAGCAGCTCGGGCTCTCTGAAAGCTCGGCGCTGGAGACAGCCAGGTTACTGATGAAGGGAAAATTGCAGTTAATGTCACCAGGATGGAATGTACAATTGAGCAATTATGGAGATCATTTGGCCTGTCTGATGCAAAGTCTGTCACCGACTTTTAAACGTCACCCACCGGGGCTTGATGTGACAAAGTGATGTGTCTGAACACTGGCTCTGCTCGCCAGCCTGTCAGTGTGAGAGGAAGTCCATCAACTGGCTCTCTGAACTGAAAGCTTGTGGAGAGGGCCGGAGTTAAAATCTGACTCTTGGATAAATACTCAGGAGCACTGGGTAATGCTTTCGGATAGCTGTTACTCCACTCAGACAGCGTAGAAACACTGAAGCCGTACGACTGAGCGATGAGACCGGCGGCCTTAGCTTTCTGCCCTTACTCTGGTGTCACAGAGATGGATAGATATACAGGTGCGCCCGACTTGGGATATTTCTTTCTCCTACTTTATGATGGGAATCTGATAATAAACAGATACGCTCGGGAGAGGGAGTCAGCGGCTTGTGACTTAGGGAGCCACGTGGCGGCAGTGATGAGCTCTGGGAAATGGAGTGAGGAAGCCGTGGTTGCACAATAATCGTTTGTTTTTCACCTTCCATAATTTTGGTCAATAAATGACATGAGAATATTCAATACTTTATTACAAAACAAGCTTCATGCTAAAGACATTGCCCAACTGTAGTTTAACGTAATTATTTTAAACATGTTTAAGGTACGCTACGCACTACCCTACTCAACACTCAAGTCATTTGGCGGGAGTGATGATCTCTGGGAAACGTAGTCATGTTTAATCGTGTTTCATATAGGCTGCACTTTGATATGATCAGTATATATTCAGTTCAACTTACGATGGATTTGTCAGAATGTATCCGCTTCGTACATCGGGGACTACCATGTACTTTATCTGTCCGGAAGCTGGATCACACTCAAGGTTGAGACTGAACTCTTGTCGTGTCAGCTGTCCTTCTCTAAGCTTCATGTGCCATGGTTTGTTATTGCCATTCTTTGGGCTCCTGTGTTTCCGCACATGATTTCTCTTGTCTTACATCGGCCATGTGACATGCTGTAGATGAGTATAAAACTATGAACCTTTTGAATGAGATTTCAGGATTAATTAATAGTACAGATTTTCCGATCTTCTGTTGTCTAGTTTTGAGGAGCTCATGAATTGTGGCCTCAAGTATTCATTTGGTAGATTGGATTACTTCTTAGGTAACACACCAAGGCCGCCCAAGGGTCCCTTTTTGAGTCTTGGTCCACGTAAGGTTTCTTCCTTAAAACATTTAGGGAGTTTTGCCTTGCCACTGTTGCCCTAGGCTTGCTCAATTACAGCCTAGATACTGGGACTGTGGTAGCCTAGTGGTTAAGGACCAGATCTTATTAAGGTCCAGGGTTCAAATCCCACCTCTGCCAAGTTGCCACTGTGGTTAAGGTCCTGGACTATGGACCAGAAGGTCCAGGGTTCAAAACCCCACCTCTGCCAAGTTGCCACTGTGGTTAAAAGTCCTGGACTATGGACCAGAAGGTCCAGGGTTCAAATCCCCACCTCTGCCAAGTTGCCACTGTGGTTAAGGTCCTGGACTATGGATCAGAAGGTCCAGGGTTCAAATCCCACCTCTGCCAGGTTGCCACTGTGGTTAAGGTCCTGGACTATGGACCAGAAGGTCCAGGGTTCAAATCCCACCTCTGCCAAGTTGCCACTGTGGTTAAGGTCCTGGGATATGGACCAGAAGGTCCAGGGTTCAAATCCCACCTCTGCCAAGTTGCCACTGTGGTTAAGGTCATGGACTATGGACCAGAAGGTCCAGGGTTCAAATCCCACCTCTGCCAAGCTGCCACTGTGGTTAAGGTCCTGGACTATGGACCAGAAGGTCCAGGGTTCAAATCCCACCTCTGCCAAGCTGCCACTGTTGGGTCCTTTGAGCAAGGCCCTTAACCCACAATTGCTTGGGACTATAAGGACTATATCAATTGTAAGTCTGGATAAGGGCGTCTGCTAAATGCTGTACATGTAAATATAATAGAAAATTGTAAAGCTGCTTTGAGACAATGCTTCATTGTTAAAAGCTCTATAGAAATAAGTCTGACTAACTTATTGTTATACTGCTATAGCAAGTCTGCTTCAGGGTTCAATGTGTTGTTCATTCAGAGTGAATGAATGAACTTTTTTCCATTTTCTTCTTTTTATTCTTTATTTATTCTTTTTATATAAAAAAAAATACAAGATCTGGTCTTGCTTTCGTTTTGGTCTCAGCTCCTAAAAGTCTCAACTCGGACTTGCTGTGTCCCAGTCTTGGCCTTGGGCTCTAATTTGGACACTTTGCTGGATAAATATCCAGGTGCTCACAGATCACAGTTCTTGCTGATATACTGGAAGAATAGTACTTTTTCCAAATCTAAAGTAGAGCAAAGTATCTGGTGTTTCACCCCCACTTATCCTGGTCTGGGTCGTGTTGGAGGGTCTGGAATTCAACGAGTGCAGGCAGTCCATCAAGGGATTCTGCAAACGTGCCACCGGCCCTTCGGGTTGGAAGTGCCACTCGGGATTTGCCTCATTTCCAGCTGGCACATTTTTGCCATCCATACTTAAAACTATTAAACTCTTAAACATTGTTTGAATAAGATAAATAAGTAAGAGGATAATTGAACGAGGGCGAATAAGACAGATTGTACAACTAAAAAGACTTAAGACTTAATAAAGCGCCCAAGCAGAGTGATAATCAACTCCATAATCAAGCTTAAGGCTTTAAGAAGGTTAACGTATAATAATTAAATGAGATAAGATAAGGCATACAATTAAAAGACTCGGGACTTAATAAAGCTGTGTGTGATCGTACTTATCCTATTAACGAGCTGCAGGGATTGAACAAGTGGCCGGAGCTTGCTGCTCTTCTGCTTGAACTGCTTTATTTTTGTCTTTTAGCAGGGGGATTGGATGCTCAGCAGAAATAGTGCTGCTCTCATTAGGCTGCTTTCAGAGACCGGACTCGGCGTTCCCCTTCACAGTCACCATTCCGTAATCGGGAGCTTGTCTGGGTTGCCATGTATGGCAGTCGTTAAAGTTTTTGTTCTATAGAGCGTCTGATTCAGTCTGTTTCGATGGCTCTTCTTGGCAGAGTGCTGAGCTCGTGGGGGAGGCCATATTGCTTGGGTATAATCGCAGCATGCGGCGAGTGTGTCAGAACAAACATGGCTCGCGCAAGCCAAGCGAGACCACGGAGGCTTGCGAGTGTGTAATTTCGAGGGACTGTGTCACAGCAGGGCTCGATCTGGCCACCCTGTAGTACGGGCGTGCACCCACACACACTCATCCTGACTCATGCTCGGTCCTGGGCATCCTTCCGGCGCAGGCGGCGTAGCGGGAGCAGGCCTTGTCTCCGTTTATCATGTCATCGCTGGCTTTTGTGTCTCGGGATGGCTGCAGCCTCTGGAAGGGAATCCGCTTTAATTAGGATTAGATTCAGCAGGTAATTAAAAAATCATTGGTTTATTGCCTGTCTTCTTTGCTCTTTCGGCCAGCGATGCGTTTAAAACCCTTTTGTGCAGATCTATGGTTAAGCTCATTTTTGGGTGCACCATTACGCTACAACTCTAGTTATCTTAAGGTTTACTTTTTGGGGCACCCATCATTTAGGTTCCATTTGAGAACATCAGTTACTGAAGAAAATGTCAAAAAAATTGTGTAGCCGGGGTTACACTACAGTTTTTACTCTGAGTTTAGTCTGCCAGTGAAAACTGAGCGTGAGGTAAATAGCTGCAAACTTTTTCAACTTTGGCTTCTCATTAGGAGGTTTCTTATTTTAATTCTACGTTCCACCTTACATGATGCAACACCCTGGTGCTAGTATGTCCGATACTGCAGCCACATTGAAGGTGGAATGGTAATTCGTGTAAGAAGTATCATATTCATTGGCAGGTAGCCTCCAGTATGTCAACATCAGTAATATGGAACTGGATTTTCCCAAGCCGACGTGATGCAATCTGTGGTGAATTGCAAAATTTGCACATAGAAGGTTCCCACGTTCGAAGACCTTTTTTTAACTGCTTAGAGACGACATCCCAAACAGTACAGAGTCAAGCAGCGAGGAGATTAAGGTTGGGTATCGTTTGCATTTTATCGATTCCAGTTCTGATTCCGATCCTGCTTATCATATTGGGGTAAAATCAGTTTGGACCACAGGTTCATCATTTCAGCGGAACAGATTACTCATGACCAGTAGTCAGTGAGAGAAATTTGCTCGCTATTGCATTATTTGAGCTAGGAGAGTGCAGTCGTTCGAACCTGGTACACTGCGGAAGCTCAATGTCATGCTGGTACTTTAGATGTTTTACCCTATTGTAGAACCTCCTTTATTAAAGACCAACTTTCAACACATACTGCATTTTGTCTTTTTGTTTTCTCTCAGTGGAGTCAAACTTTTGAGAGCTGTTGATGGATTGAGCAGAGGAACTGTGGTAGCCAGACAGTTACGATACTCTACTGTGGACCAGAAGGTCCAGGGTTCAAATCCAACCTCTGTCAAGCTGTTGGTGCTTGAGTAAGGAGTTAACCCACAATTGCTTGGATTATATGAGTGTATCAGTTGTAAGTCGCTCTGGATAAGGGCGTCTGCTAAATGACTAAATGTAAAAGGATAAGGGCCTTGCTCAAGGGCCTCAGGATGCCAGCTGGGTAGAGCTAGGATTGAATCCGCGACTTTTCTGATCCACCAACTGAGCCACCAACTTACAAAGGGCCAAACTGTACAACTATTGGGCTGTTTGGAGGCTGAACTTTCTCCCAGTCTATTCGTAGCCAATCCCACCTACTGCTCTGTGAGGCTCATCCCTCACAGCGAATGAGTGATGGTCCATTTTCGTTTTCCCACATACCGCTGTGGAATGAAGCGATGACTTCAGCCGAATCTGGCTGCCGGTACACAGCTCGTGTTATAGATTACGTGGGCCACATGCGGCCCGGTGTCTGTACGCTGTGATAAACCTTTATTGTGGCTGGCAACAGCTGGACCGAATTGGGCTCACAATACACTTGCCGTTGCCACAATGAGCCATAAGTGCCTAAACTGAGCCATATTTGGCCCAGAACCGCCTGTTATCTGGGATGAAGTGAAAATCCTCGTCTTGTTCAAACTGCAGCTCGTGCAACAGCAGGAGAGCATAACTGCAGCAGGAGCAGGATCCTGTTTTACCGCCCCTTAGCCGACCTTTATGTTTTGAGCCAACCCTTCGAGGCGGGCTCCTACCACTGAGCCACCAGAGCTGCTTTCTTCTTAATTCCTACGCCCAAAGACTCCTGCTCTGGCTGAGTGGTCCACGGGAACGTGAGGGCTGATGACTGTGTCCTGCGCTTGTCCTGTCACTGATGGCATCCCTTGGCACCTCGCCACCCATGAAGAAGGAGCCGCATGACCTTGTGGATCCAGCGTACAAGGTCATCCATTAACAGAACGGCTCGATAAATGCTTGCTCCGAATTAGGCCGGCGTGCGTTCACAAAGCCGGGATTATTCATGCTCAACACGACCCTTCAGTCTCAAAGCGTCAGGAAAGAAATGAGGGTGATGAGTTAGCTAGTTAGTCATTAGCGTTTGATTACCAGAGGGCCTCTGAGAAGGGGGCAGCGGCGCTCCTTGATTTATCCGTGCTGCGGTGGGGTTTTTATAGATTGCCTTTTTTCCAGGAAGCCGTAATGGACTTAATTTGGGGAATCAGTACTCTGTCCAGTTGATATGATGGATTGCTGAATGTCGAGGGCGGCCAACAAAGCGCGGAGCGATCAGAGCTGAAGGGCTTTCTTTGTTAAGCTAATTGGAAAATATGGGGAAATAAACGTTTAACTGAGGAATTTAAATACACGGATATCGGCGGGTCGTTGCAGATCAGAGGGCCGTCTGTACGACTTTTGGACACTTTTTCATTTTGCTCATAATACCAGTCTGTTCGTTTTGCACGGGCACTGATAGGATTAGCTGTATTGGTTATGACGGAGCCCGGAGTTCTTACTGAGAATGAACGATCCTTCTGCCAAGACTATCAAACAGCCTTCATGCACTCCACCATCGCCTGTTGCCAAGGAGACCAACATAATCCATGTATTTCCTCTCTCTCTCTCTCTCTCGCTGTCTCTCTCTCTCTAACCTCAGCACTTCCCACTCTTCTGTCTTTTTTCCTCTGATTGGAGACTCTATTGACTCGTGCCATCGAGCTGGCCTTCAGACCCGCATAGCAGCTGTCAGGAGATGGAAATAATTAAGAGGGAATGTGCTCTGAAACCTATTGATTTTTCCTGATTACAGAACATTTGGAAATTTAGACTGGTGCACGAGCGTCCGCGGGAGGCAAATATGAATAATCTGATGCCTCCGACGTTGGTAAACTCATCCGCTCCAGGGACGCCTTTGTCCTTGCTTAAAGTTTTACCACTTGGATACTCGCACACACGTTCTGAGTATAACCATCATGATGAGGCTTTTTTGGACTGGACTTCACTCTGTCAGGTGCTTACCTGTACTGCTTATTCTCCAGTGAAGTAGCTATCGTCTCTATACTTACACCTGCATGTTCATATCCAATAAAGTGAGATGTAAACAGCGTTATAAACCCCTGCTGACACTGCTGAACCTGATACTCTGGGCCTGATCAGGCTTCTGAGCTCATATATACTGCGGTAGGTGTATGAGATCAAACGTTGGGTGTAATATAGTCGTACCTCCATTTCATCCATCAGGATGATTTTCCCCATGTCATTTTATCCGTATTCCATGTTTTAGGATTGAATTTCATGCTGTCTTTGCTCGGCATTAAAGCCAGATATGGTTTAAACGGCGCTGATGGGAAGTTGACAATTTAATTAGTGAGACAGCGTCAGTTTGATCCAAAAATACATGCTGTTACGGCTTCGGGAGGAAATGGGATTCTTTGCTAAACAGACTTTCTTAGATTGAACCTTAAATACTGTCATGGATTAATAATATGTTTAATTTCTTCTGAAGGACAGACGAGTGTGGCTTTAAAATAGAGATTTGCACTTTTTAACACTCTGATTTATTAGATCAAAGTCAGAATAGTCTTCTTTCTATTGCGCTTTTTAAAATGGAACATCGTCTCAGAGCAGCTTTGCAATTTTCTTTTATCTTCTGGTATCAAGCCTGGGGCGACAGTGGCAAGGAAAAACTCCCTAGTCATAAGGAAAAAATGTAGGGAGGACCAAGACGCCAAAAGGGACCCGACCTCCGTGGGTGGTTTAGATGTTATATGTAAGAATTAAATGAATTAGTACGTTTATAGTAATAGTTTAAATAAACAGAACCTAAACAAATATTGAGAGAGCATATTTAAAAATATTATAATTAAAGTAAAATATAATAATATCTAGACTAATAAAATTAGAGATGATGTAATATTTATGAAAACTATAATAACATAGAGAACATAAAACCATAGCATATAAGAAACGTAAACAGTGTAAAAGAATAAAATATTTAAACCACATTGAAATAGCAGCTTTACAATTTTAGATTATCTTCTATTATTTATATATATATATATATATATATATATATATATATATATATATATATATATATATATATATGCTTGAAAGTTTATGAATCCTTTAGAATGTTCTGTATTTCTGCATAAATATGAGCTAAAACATCATCAGATTTTCACACAAGTCCTAAAAGTAGATAAAGAGAACCCAGTTACACAAATGAGACACAAATATTATACTTGGTCATTTATTTATTGAGGAAAATGATCCATATTACATATTAGTAGTGAGTGGCAAAAGTATGTGAGCCTTTGCTTTCAGTATCTGGTGTGACCCCCCCTGTGCAGCAATAACTGCAGCTAAACGTTTCCTGTAGCTGTTGATCAGTCCTGCACACCACAGGCTTGGAGGAATTTTAGCCCATTCCTCCGTACAGAAACAGCTTCAGCTCTGGGATGTTGGTGGGTTTTCCTCACATTAGCTGCTCACTTCAGGTCCTTCCACAACATTTCCATTGGATTAAGGTCAGGACTTTGACTTGGTCATTCCAAAAACATGAACTTTATTCTTCTGTAACCATTCTTTGGTAGAACAGCTTGTGTGCTTAGGGTCGCTGTTTTGCTGCATGACCCACTTCTCTTGAGATTCAGTTCATGGACAGATGTCCTGACATTTTTCCTTAGAATTCTCTGATATCATTCAGAATTCATTGTTCCATCAATGATGGCAAGCCGTCCTGCCCAGATTGCAGATGCAGCCAAAACAGGCCCAAAACCATGATACTACTACCACCACCATGTTTCACAGATGGGATAAGGTTCTTATGCTGGAAATGCAGTGTTTTCCTTTCTCCAAACATAACGGCTTTTCTTGTAAATCAAAAAGTTCTATTTTGGTCTCATCTGTCCACAAAAACATTCTTCCAATAGCCTTCTGGCTCGTCCAACGTGATCTTTAGCAAACTGCAGACGAGGCAGCAATGTTCTTTTTGGAGGAGCAGTGGCTTTCCTCCTTGCAGCCCTGCCATGCACACCATTGTTGTTCAGTGTTCTTCTGATGGTGGGACTCATGAAATTAACAGGAGCCAATGTGAGAGAGGCCTTCAGTTGCTTAGAAGTTACCCTGGCTCCTTTTGTGACCTCACCAACTAATTACACACTTGCTCTTGGAGTGATCTTTGTTGGTTGACCACTCCTGGGGAGGGTAAAACAATGGTCTTGAATTTTCTCCATTTGTACACAATCTGTATGACTATGGATTGGTGGAGTCCAAACTCTTTACAGATGGTTTTGTAACCTTTTCCGGCCCTGATGAGCATCAACAAACTCTTTCTCTGAGGTCCTTCCACAAAACATGTTGTGAAGAGCAGACTTTGATAGATCCCTGTTCTTTAAATTAAAAGACAGGGTGCCCCCTCACACCTGATTGGCATCCATTGATTGAAAAACACCTGACTCTAATTTCACCTTCAAATGAACTGCTAACCCTAGAGGTTCACATACTTTTGCCACTCACTAATATGTAATATTGGATCATTTTCCTCAATAAATAAATGACCAAGTATAATATTTTTGTCTCATTTGTGTAACTGGGTTCTCTTTATCTACTTTTAGGACTCGTGTGAAAATCTGATGATGTTTTAGGTCATATTTATGCAGAAATATAGAACATTATAAAGCATTATCAAGCACCACTGTGTATGAAAATAAAACTCTAGCTTATAATACAATAGTGTAGATACAAAACATTTTGAAGTAGCATACAGTGTGACAGCGGCAAAGGAAAACAACATCCTAAATCTTATAAGGAAGACTCAGAAAGGGAATCTAACCACTAAGATTAAGAATTAAAAAGAGAGAGAAAAAAAAAAAAGTTACCTTTTTAATTTATAGTTTAAATAAACTAGATAATGTACAGTATTCAAAGAAAATAAATACATTAAAATGTAATGATATATAGACTATAATAAAGAGAATGCAATATTATCGAGTATAATAAAATGGAGAATATAAAACTATATTGCTCTACTGTAACACTGCGTTTGCAGTATTTTACTGAATTAGATTATATTTTTGATGGATGTTTCAGCCAAAACCATTAAGCTGATTGAGCAGTTATTCAGCAGTCAGTAGCAGGAATGCATCATAATAAAGCCACAACATTTACTGACGTGCAGAAGTCATTGATGCCACTATTAAAGCCACTGTTTTCCTATCTGTGCATCCGTAATCAATAAAAATGCATCGCACTCCCCCGACCTCTCACGGGGTTTTAATTGGAGTGGCACCTTCAGCGTATCTAATCAGATCCGTAGAATTCATTTGTCTCTCAAGTGCATCCATTCCGGCCACTTTTAGAAAGCGCTGAGTCTGTGGAACAGCTCGATGAAGCATGCATATTCACACATGCATGAGCACGGCCTATTTTGCATGTCTTGTTGTTCATGGTGAGTGAGTTTATTGCCCCTCTTTTTCATTTATTATTTTTTTTTCACCATCAGTCAAAGCCGGTTAGGAGGCCAGGGCTGGGCCAGTGGCAGGGAGCTCAAGCCTCCCATTGGTGCAGAGGGGTAAACGGGGTAGATTCAGTCTGATCTTGGTGAAAAGCATTCTTTTGGCAATTTGAGGTAGTGGAGACATTTGGCTTTGGCAGGTTTGACAGGTTTTCACAACCCTCTGATGTAGTGCCACCAGCGCCAATGGTGTTGATGGACAGTTTATGTTCTGAGAGCACAGGAAGTGGATTCTGTGTCTCAGAGTGTTGGGGTAGCGTGATGCAAAGTAACGCATCACAGTAATGGAATTATTTTTCAGTAATTATATTACTTCCATTACTTTTGTTTCTGAGCTAAAAACTATTTCTACCCAGTGATGGGAGAAATGAAAGCATAAAATAGGATTGTATACTGCTTATTGTGTCTTATATAAATTGACTTTTCTTAAATGCCAACAAGTTGTCCAGACAAACACAGCTCTTACCCAGAGATAATTAACATGTACGTAGTGTACACAGTTGCAAACCTTATTTCATACAAGTTTCTCTCGGCCAGTAAGCTGGGTATGTGTGTGAAACTTTTTACCCTGTATGACATTCGGCCCAGTAACAAGCGCTGTTAAATTTAGCACAACTGTGTGAGTGAGTGACAGTATTTCACCAGGAAATGTCAACTACCATGTAAAAGACACACAAAACTATGGAGTGCCATTTGAGGACTGAATATACAGGTATGCACCCTGTAAGGATAATCTGACCGACGTCCGTTTTCTTTAAAGCCGAGGTCTTAAAAATGATAATAAATTACAATAGGACATCTGTCTTTTAACTGGAAATGATGTTTGTAAGTGTACCTGTCCTATTGTAAGTAGGACTGCTTTGTTTGTTTATTCTCTCTGACCTATAACTATATAAACTGGATCACATTCACTCGTCTCTGGTTCATCTGGTTGATCTTCTGTGTTGTTCCTGTCTATCGATGCATTCTTGGCTTCTGTCAAACAAAAGTATCAGGTCTATTCTAGTGAAAATACCTTTTATACGGTGGGGCAAAAAAGTATTTGGTCAGCCACTGACTGTGCAAGTTCTCCTGCTTATGGTGGAAAATAAGTATTTGGTGACCTACAAACGAGCAAGATTTCTGGCTCTCACAAACCTGTAATTTCTTCTCTAAGAAGCTCTTCTGTCCTCCACTCGTTACCTGTATTAATGGCACCTGTTTGACCTCGGTATCTGTATAAAAGACACCTGTCCACAGCCTCAAACAGTCAGACTCCAAACTCAACCATGGCCAAGAGCAAAGAGCTGTCGAAGGACACCAGGAACAAAATTGGAGACCTGCAGAAGGCTGGGAAGAGTGAATCCAGGAAATCCTACAATGTCATTTCCTGGATTTTTTTTCTCATTTTGTCTCTCATAGTTGACGTGTACCTATGATAAATTACAGACCTCTCTCATCTTTCTAAGTAGGAGAACTTGCACAATCAGTGGCTGACTAAATACTTTTTTGCCAAACTGTATTCACATAGAAGTAGCATAAAAAAGACGATCTGGCTATGGTAATGTCTGGTCAAAGTCCATTTCAGTCAACGACCTGTCCACAGAACGTCATGCGGTCTTTAAACTGTGGTAGCCTAGCGGGTAAGGTACTGGACTATGGACCAGAAGGTCCAGGGTTCAAATCCCACCTCTGCCAAGCTACCACTGTTGGGTGCTTAACCCACAATTGCTTGGATTGTAAGACTGTACCAATTGTAAGTCGCTCTGGATAAGGGCGTCTGCTAAATGCTGTAAATGTAAACGGCACACACCTGTAACCACAGCAAGTTTTTAGCATTTTATCAGATTTTCTCAGCTTTTAGTTTCTGTCTCACATGAGTGAATCTTCTTTTGATTACATTAGTAATCATGTTATTCACAGCTCTTCAGTTTTGGTCTTAGAAAGAATCTACATAAATAATCCAGTAACATGTTCAGCGTACATAAATAGAACTGGAAGTTTTAAAGGTGGGAGGATCTGAGAATCTCCTACATATCCGTCATTTTAGTCTTCAGTGTTTGAAGTCTGAATTTTTGATTGAATTTGGGGGCAAAAACAAAACTGAATGGGCCATTCAGCGTCTGAATTGGTCAAATAAAGATTAGTTCAAATTCCAAGGTTCCAAACTTCCAACCTTTGGCCACCAAAGTTGTGTTCAGATCGCGGCTGGACCAGATTCATAAATACTTCTACAGTTATTGTGGAACAGTTACATCCAGAAGCTTATAGAATAACCTCAGTAGAGCACGAACCCATGTAAAGCGTCAGTGGGTCTAGGAAGTGTTCCATACCCCACTGATACACTTATGTACAGTGCAAAAGTCTTAGGCCACCATTAGAGTAGATATACTATTGTTTTAGCAAAGGTGAAATGTCCATATGTAATTATTTCTAAGTTTTTTTTTTTTTTAATGAATATACAACCAGCAAATACAGAAAATGTGCAATATTAAAAACTCAAAGTAACTAAAAATTTATTCAGTGTGACCTTTTTCTTACTCTTGCCAAGTTGAGCCTTCTACAGCCCGAAGAAGCTTGATCAGGAATGGGTTTTTTGGAGGGTAGCAGCCAAGAAAGCACAGGGTGAAAAGCTAAGATATGCTAAAGCTCACAAAGACTGGACTGAAGATCAGTGGGAACGAGCATTATGCAGTGACAAATGCAATACATTTTGGGTCTAAGGGTGGCCTAAGACTTCTGCACCGTACTGTATATGCTAATTCGTCTTATTTATCCTGGAAAGTAACGAAGCAGAAAGCTTGACCTGCGCTCTCTCTCGGTCTTTAGCCCCTTTGGTGTCTTGCCTGGAGTGTAACTCTGAACTGACTGCTGGCGTTTGTCCTTTTCTTCTCTTCAGAGTATCGGGAAAGGTTCCCTGTGGTGCATAGACCCAGAATACAGACACAATCTCATCCAGGCTCTGAAGAAGACGCCTTATCATCCCTACTCCCAAGTGTTCACCACACCTCCCACCTCTCCTCAGGCATATCAAAGGTAAGCAAGTGCCTCGGCAGAGATATATCGATCCTCATACCTCTGCTTCCCTCTCTCTCTCCCTCTCTCTCTCGGTGTCTCTCTCTCTCATGTATGCTAACAGCCTCTGTTAGTGCTGGCATGTGCAGGCACAGAAGGGCTGAACAGAGCTGTCAGGGAGCAGCCTGGCAGCGGGCTTCCGAGCCTTGCCGCTGCATTTCATTTCGATCGAGCAAACACGTCTGTACGCTCCCAGCCGCTCGAGTGCGAGACGCAGTAATTGCTTTAATGTAAAACCTAAATTTAGCCTCCCCTAAGTGTGTAAATATGCCTACGTGTCTGTCCAGGCGTGTTCTCTGTTTACCTTTTTAGCATAAACCAGCCTGCCCTGCGGTTACTCATTTTACTCTATTAAATGATATTAGTTGCCATCTTGACTTTACTGTTTGGGGTTTGGCTGAATGCGTGGTGACAGAAGATCGTCGTGCCTCCCTACACGCCCACTCGGAGGGGTGAAAACTGGGCACTCAGGTGTTGCGTCTGCAATTCGCTAAAACCTTACCTTCCAGGTAGGATCACAAAGATACAGAGAGGGCAGGACGGGTGCTGGAGCGACCCAATCCGAGCCCTGAGCCACCAGATCTGGTGCCCCATCCTGGGTACCTGTTAGTTTTTTCGTCTAAACACTCTGGAAACTCCCTGTCTGCTTTTGCGTTCTTTAATTTGTTTGTCCATTAACATTGCACACGGTGTGAAAAGGCCTTAATCGTACCCCGGAGGGATCACCAGTCCATCTCTGAGCTCATAGGGGTCCCTGTCGCAGTGTCAGGGGATGATCCGTCTGTCCAGCATTTCTCCCTCAGACACGGACTCGTCAGGTCCTCGCAGTGGTGGACTAGGCGTCTTCATCCAGAGTATCTACAGTAAATTATGTATAGTGGGGCAAAAAAGTATTTGGTCAGCCACTGATTGTGCAAGTTCTCCTGACAGAGGTCTGTAATTTTCATCATAGCTACACTTCAACTATGAGGGAGAAAATGAGAAAAAAAAATCCAGGAAATCACAGTGTAGGATTTTTAAAGAATTTAATTGATCTTGACCATGGTTGAGTTTGGAGTCTGACTGTTTGAGGCTGTGGACTGGTGTCTTTTATACAGGTAACGAGGTCAAACAGGTGCCATTAATACAGGTAACGAGTGGAGGACAGAAGAGCTTCTTAAAGAAGTTACAGGTCTGTGGGAGCCGGAAATCTTGCTTGTTTGTGGGTGACCAAATACTTATTTTCCACCATGATTTACAATTCAATTCTTTAAAAATCCTACAATGTGATTTTCTGGATTTGTTTTCTCATTTTGTCTCTCATAGTTGAAGTGTAGCTATGATGAAAATTACAGACCTCTCTCATCTTTCTAAGTAGGAGAACTTGCACAATCTGTGGCTGACTAAATACTTTTTTGCCCCACTGTATAACGTTGTTAATTAAGCAAAACAACACTTTACGTGAGTCATTCCGCCGACTGGGTGCTATTTGCTTGTTGTAACTCTTATAAATTAAACTCCATATTCTTTATATTATCAACTTGGAATCTAACAGCGTACCTATTTAACGATTCCTAATGAGTATTGCTCAGTTTCTCCTGTTACTGTTACTCAGCCATGTTCCTCTTTATCCGAGGACCGGGCTTTCAGCACAGAATTAGCCAATGCATAAAACGTATATAGTATATAGCCAATAGTGTCAGGACACCGAGTACGTTCTAATTATTTACTGATAATGTGTATGTTTAGAGTAAACAAATAACATCTAAAAATAATGTCGGTAACAGAATAGCAAGTTGAGATTGACCTTCTAAGTCAGAGTCACAATGGGGGCATATACAGAAAAAATACGATTCTTCAGAAGATCCAGATGATCCAGCTTCCTATTGAACATGTGACTTGTGGTTTGCGTTACTGCAGCAGTGCCAGCCCTGGTATGACCATCAACTGCATTTATGAGCGTCCTCAAAGCCTTAACTGCGACGCTGTGAGTTAATGGAGTCAGTCGGATGGCCGGAAAGGAAAGGAAAGCGGATCGAGGAGCACTAAAGAGCTGAATCAGATGGGAACGGTCCGGTTACAGCGGCGTAAGGGGAAAGAAAGTGGAAAGGAGGAGGAATCGGATATTTCTCAGGCATGCAGAGGAATGAGTTAGGGGATAAAGAGCAGTTCGGATAAGGGAGGAGAATAAACTTGATTTAAAGCAGTGGCTCTCAAACTTTTGTAGATGAGAATATTTTCCCTCCACTCCTTTTGCAGTATTCTTATTTTAAACCTGGGTCATGCATACAGCTCTACAGCGTCTTATTAAACAAGCAAAATAAAAGCACAAATCAGCTGTACAGTGGAATAATCACAGGTGACATGCATTGTGTGTCTTAAAGATGCCCCATTCTTTTGCATGCATGTTTTTACGTTATTATTTCAACATTTTATTTCTGTTAATATGTGTTAATTTCTGAACTATTACTACAGACTTAATTGAGTAGATAAATTGGCTTCATTCTTACATTTATCATCAAACCACCCAAGCAGGTCGGGTCCCTTTTTGAGTCTTGGTCCTGCAAAGGTTCTATTTTATAATGTTCATGGATTTTCCTTGCCACTGTCTCCCTAGGCTTGCTCAATTTGGGATTGGCCTTAGATATTAGAAGGTAATATGAAATTGTAAAGCTGCTTTGAGACAATGCTCCATTGTGAAAAGCGCTGTAGAAATAAGTCTAGTACTTACATAAGATTGAAATAAATTTGGTTTGTGTGTGAGATGTCACCATCTTCATCGTTAAGCCGGCTTTATGCTGTGCAATTTTCGGTTAGATTTTTCAGTTTGACAATTGTTTTGGTTGGGAGCTAAGATTGCCGGAAACATTGGATTAAAATAAAGTATGTTGAGATGCCAAAACGCAAACAAACCTTTGTATGTAAAGGAAGAGCGGCTTGTTTCATCTTTTTATGTCTCGTCGGTTTTATGACCTCAAGGCAAAGAGGTGCAGATGAATTACAGCTTCCAGGTATGTACAGCAGCTACCTAACTAGAAAGCAAACACAGTTTAGACACATTAAGTTTATTTAGCTATTTGATGGCTTGCCATTCCTGATTGCTTTCCAGTTTGATGAGGAAAGCAGCACGGAGCCACAAGGCCGTTTGAAAACCTGACGTATAATCAGACCTGGAGAACACGTGATATGTCCCAGTGTGACTTTAGTAACTTTGAAGCTGAAATCTTACAACCTGAAGTGACTTGTGTCGCACGTGAAGCGTGTTTAAACCTCCTGTAAATGTAGTTGGGTTTTGCTAAACTAAGCTATTCTTACACAGCTAATACAACTGGTACATAAACAGACTCGTAAAATATTCATACCAGTTCAGTCTTATACAAACCAACATGCCTCCTTGAACAAATAATGTGTTATTGATTTTTGCTGTTGCTGTTTAAAGTTTGTACATCCTTAGCAGGGGAAAAACTATTTCAGCAAATATTATTAAGGATTTAATAAGTCAGTTACGATCTGAAATGGAAAGATGCCCAGACTAATATATATATTAATATATATATATATATATATATATATATATATATATATATATATATATATATATATATATCTATCTATCTATCTATCTATCTATCTATCTATATATTTAATATGATTAATTATTAATATTATTATTAATATAAATAAATAATACATACTAAATATTAATAAGTAAATTTTATATATATATATATATTTATATATATATATATATGTATATATATGTATATATGTATTATTTATTTATTAATATTTAGTATGTATTATTTATTTATTAATATTTAGTATGTATTATTTATTTAATATTAATTCATTATTATTTTTATTTTTTTTTATTTTTTTAATTATTTAATTTCATATTTATTTAATTATTATTTATTTAATATTCATTATTTATTATATAATATTATATTTTATTTATTTATGGCATTTTCTTATATTCTACAGTTTTCTATTTTCTATTTTATTATACTCTTATATTTCTATTTCTATTTTATTATACTATATTCTTATATATTTTACTTCATGTATTCTACTTTCTTGAAATATGTCCTCTTAATTTTTATATTGAGCTTCTGTTTATTGAAACCATCACTGTGAACTTAATTAGGTAACTTGCTTTAATTCTTACATGCAGTACTGTGCAAAAGTCTTAGGCCACCATTAGATTTAGCAACAGTATACTGACTGTATGTAATTATTTCTCAGTCTCTTTATTACAACACAACCAGAGGATACAGGAAATTTGCATGCAGTATTGCAAAAACCTATCAAATAAGAGAAAAAACAGCTTCCATGGCCTAGAGTGACAAGTATTTAGTGTTTCCTCCCCTTACTCTTGAGCAATAGCAGCATCTGGCAGCTTCATCAGGAAGCCAGGCTGGTTCTTCTACAGTCTGAGGAACAGGGTGAAAAAGATGAGATATGCACAAAGACTGGAATGAAGATCAGTGGAAAAGAGGATTATGGAGGGATAAATCCAAGTTTGAAATTCCATTAACATATACTATTGCTGACACAACAAATCTAATGGTGGTCTAATACTTTTGCACAGTACTGTATGTCATCTAGGCCGATTTGAGTCTTGGTCCTCCCAAGGTTTCCGCCTTATAACGTTTAGGGAGTTTTTCCTTTCCGCTATCGCCCTTGGCGTGCTCAGTGAGGGCTGGGGTTCGAGTCCTGTGTGGAGTTTGGATGTCCTTCTTGTATCTGCATTTTCTATAGGTGCTGTTTTTCCTCCCATGCGTTAGGTCAAGTGGTGTGTCTAAAATGTCCCAGCGTGACCAGCGCCCTGTGCTGCCGGTTGGGCTGGAACTCCACAGCCTTTAATTAGACTGATCGGGAATGAAAGCTACAGCTCGTTTGGGTCTGTGGCATCACCCTGGCTCACACGGAGCCATTTCATTCTTAGCCACGTTTCCTTTAAAAGCTAGAAACGAGTTGGATGAAGTGCGTTTCTCGTTTTAGCTGACACAAGTGAGTTTGTGTGTGGAGGCAGGCGGGAGTTTTGTTCGTGAGCTAAAAAGGAGTTCTGGCTTTAGGATGTGGAAGGTATTATAATGGATGTTTTTGTTTATCCTCCCGTCACTTCGCTTGCTTTCACGCTGCTCCACTTTTCAGTATTCATAAATGGTAAAAAAAAGCTCCTCTGCCGGAACGCCGCTGCATCTTCAGTGCAGAACTCCCCAAAAACTCCAGCAGGCCGTGCTCAATGAGGTCAGATATTAAAAAGTCAGTACCTGCGTGCACGTGTGCAGGAAGCGAAGCTGCGCATTCAGCCTTCTTTCTCGGTAAACAGCCTTCTTAACAAACGCTTATTTTCGCAGCGCGTAAGCTCGTGGAAGCGATGCGACGCTGACGTGACCTCCAAAAGCTCGTGTTCATTATATTACTGTATGGATGTGATGATATCGGTGTTGTGTCAGCGTTCCTCCTGTGTGTGTGTGAATGTCATTGAGCAGGCGTCATTAGCTGGTCTGCCAGCACGCTCTGCGAGGAGGGCAAGCAAAAATCGTTTCCTTTTTAGGGAATGACGTTCTATATTAGAGGACACCCGGCATGTTGAACCTCATTCCTATCCACATGATTTTAGCAGATTTTTTATCCAATTACATTTTGATCCATTTAGTAATCTAGCAGACGCTCTTACGCAAACTGTTACAGGTGCCGTGATGGTAAATGCCCGATGATCTGTAAGCGTTCAGTACCGGTTGGGCTTCAGTAGAAACTGGTGCTACTCAGAGACCAACCAGCAAGCTCTCAGTTCACCAATAATAACAGGAACATGGACTAAAAAGTACACGGTAAGGTACCACAGGGGTGCAGAGGCTAGCAGAGGCGTTATGTTAGGTAGGGTTTAGGGAGGCCAGCCTTCAGTGGGATGTTTCACTGGTGTAGGAAGGTCGTTCCACCAATCAGGAGTCAGGACACTGAAACAAAAACACTGGCCATGGTCCGAGCTCAGAGAAGGAAGGGTTTGAAGGGCAGCTAATGAGCCAAAGTGTGTCAATAAAGTGCAGCCGAAGCGACTGAGTCCCGGAAAGTGAAACCAAGAGTTTTAAGGAAGTGGCTCAGCGGCTCAGTAAAGACGCTACGTTAAAAAAATGGTGTAAAGTAACAGAAAGATCTGGGAATATTTGGGTAGAGTTTTTTCTTTTTCGTGTTATCTTATGAGAAGTGTAAAGTGAAATAAAAAAACACACTGAATCTGACGTTTTCTGTTTATTTTTCTTTTCACTTTAGTACTCTTCCTTTTATTTCTCTCCTTCTTTTGTCTCTTTCTTTACTTGTGTGCTTTTCTCTCTTTCACTTCTTGTTTCTGATCTTTTTATTTCACACTTTCTTTTGCATATTCTCTGAACTTTTGTGCATTGGCATTTTTATCTTCTTATTTCTTCTTCTTTTATCTCTTTCGTGTTTTTACATTTTTAAGTTCTCTTTTTCTTTTTTATTTCCCCTGCTCTTTAGTTTTTTGTGCTTTGCTCTTTTTCTTGCTCCTCTTTCTTTCCTCTCTTTCTTGTCTTTTGTCTTTACTTTTGTGTTTTGACATTTTGAACTTCTCTTGTTTTCCTTTTTATTTCCTTTTCTTTTGTTTTTCTCTTTACTTTTGTGCTTTCACTTTTTAACTTGTTTTTACTTTTATTTCTCTCCTTCCTTTGACTTTTTCTTTATAGTCAAAAGAAAGAGAGAAATAAAAAGAAAAACATGAGAAGTAAAAATGTCAAAACACAGAAGTAAAGCTTCAGTGTTTTGACATTTTTAACTTCTCGTGGTTTTTCTTTTTATTTCTCTCTTTCTTCTTTTTTCTTTACTTTAGTGCTTTTCTCTTTTTATTTCTCTATTTTTTGTATTTTCATTTGTATTTGTATTACATTTGTGTTTTGACATTTTTACCTTTCCATGTTTTTTAATTTATCTCTTTCTTTTATCTTTTTCTTTACTCTTGCTCATTGACATTTTTAAATTCTTTTTATTTCTCTTGTTTTTTAGGGGTTTTTTTGTTTGTGCTTTTCTCTTTCTCACTTATTTTGTTTTTCTTTTTATTTCTCTCTAATCTTTTCTTTACTTTTGTCTTTTGTCATTTTCACTTCTCATGTTTTTCTTTTTCTTTCTGTCTTTCTTCAGTCATTTCTCTTTATTTGTGCATTGCTGTTTTTATCACTTGTTTCACTTCTTTTTATTTCTCTCTTCCCTTTGTCTTTTACTTTTGTGTTTTGACATTTTTATATTATCTTGTTTTTCTTTTTATTTCTCTCTTCCTTTTCCTTTACTTTTGTACTTTGAGATTTTAACTTCCCCTGTTTTTTGTTTTATTTCTTTCTTTAGTCTTTTCGCATTACTTTTGTGTTTTGACGCTTTGAACCTCTCTTGTTTCTTTCTTTTTACTTTCTCTCCATTTCAGTTTCCTTTGTCTCTCTGTGGGGTACCTGTCCTCGGAGAGCACAGACCATGATTTCTAACTCTCTTTATTGTCCACTGAGTGTGGTCCTTCATCGCAGTTGAACACTCCATGGACTCCCAGAGACACACAGGCTCCAGTCAGTGTCTGTTAGGGCTGCGTGCCAGGCTTTGAAACAGGTTTTCAGTGCTGCCCTGTGTGCCAGGAGGAGCTGAAGTCGAATGGCATGTTGGCAAACATTTCATTATCGCGTTTTAATGAAATTAAGGGGAAGCCGAGCTTCCTGTGCAGCCTTACAGCGATCTCCTGTGAGTCCATACAGGCTAAGGCTGCACCTTTAGCTTTAGACGCTCAAAGTGCCCGTGCCTTTCTTTGTGCTAACGATGTATTTTTAGCGTGCGCCAGTTTGTGTGCGAGTGCACGTATGCCCGTGTGAGGACGCACGGGGGCTCGGCTTCCTCTCCTGCTCTCGGGCCAGATGGCGGAGCTGCATGGAGCAGCGTGTAATAAAGTGTTTATCTGGCCGCTGCGGCTTGCAGGAAGCAGAATGAAGCTTTTTATAGCGGGGCCGCGCAAATCAGCTGAGTCACCCGCGGCCGCTCGCCACTCTTTCCATCGGCTTTAAATGGACCCGCTTTTATTTTCTCAGGCTGAAAATCACCTTTAAAAGGAACCACACGCAGGGACAGCGGAGTTTATACTGCCAACGTACAGTAGATGGAAAGATGCACTCAGAGCCGCGCTGGCACCTGGGGCACCGGATGCATCTCCGGCTCAGAGGGGCAGGAAGAGAGCAGAGCGTGGACCCTGATTAAAGGAGGGTTGTGTAAGACAGGCCCGGGCACATCCACATTCCTTAACAGCCCAGCCACACGGCACGGAGAGGGGGAGAGAGAGAGAGCAGGTGGAACAGCTGGCGCTCTGGGCCGTGCCGCACGTTTGCCCTTGCGGGGTTATGAGCGTGATGGTCGCCACAGCAACAGGCACGCCTCCATGGTAACACGTCGTGCCGGAGACAGGTGCAGTTGCATCACGAGGCTATTTGTTGCCTGGCAAAAGGACAGGCCATTAGCACGGGAGAGAAATACGCCATCGCCCTGGCAACACGCGACTCTCCATGGCAACGGCGCATGGCTTCCAGCCTATTTTTGGGATTTTTTTTTTCCCCTCTCTGTACCTGCTTTTGTCCGTCTTCATAAAAACGCACGCGCGCGTGAATTATCCGAGATGACAACCGGAGGTCCAGTAGCTGCAGGAGATTAATTTTAAATGGGACTTTGCGAATTGAAAGTGTAGGAGAAGGAGGCGAGCGCAGCCCCGTTTGTTTTGCATAGCCGTCCTTTCTGTCCTCTGGGCCAAAATAACGCAGGAAGATAAAAGAAATAGACCAAGTAAATCTCATCTGTGGAGCCTGAAAGCTTCTTGTCTGGTTTGTGTATGTGGAGGGAGGAGGTTGGTGTGTGGGTGTGTGTGTGTGGGTGTGTGTGTGTGTGTGTGTGTGTGTGTGTGTGTGTGTGTGTGTGTGTTCTACTAAACTCCTTCAGCACTAATAAACTGCACAATCGCTCTGCTCTCGCTGCGGCTCCTAATGGAAGCATTACCTCCACAAGCAGTAGGACACAAAAGTCCCGCCAAAATCCAAAGGTCCCGATTCAGTCCCCATCACAGCGAACATCGCTTACAGGTTTCAGTCATGTTATTAAGCTCCCTTCTCTTTTTTAATGCAAACAAACACTATTAAGAGTCATTTCAAGAATCGTTCATGATCAAAGCCTCGAAACGATTCAAGCACTAAAAAGTTTATAGAGTTGAGGTCACAGATCCTCCTTTCATCACCTGCTCTGTTTAATCACCTGATTATTTTTTTTTCACTTGAATTTTGTTCGTTTTACTTCTCTTTTTGTCTTTTCTCTTTTTATTTAGTTTCTCTTCTTTTTATTTCTCTGTACTTGTGTGCTTTGACATTTCAGTTTCTGTTGTTTCTATTTTTCTTTCTCTCACTCTTTAGTCTTTTCTCCTTAATTTTGTGCTTTGACGATTAACTTCTTTTTTTCCTCTTCTTTTTATTTTTTTCTTTTCTCCTTACTATTGTGCTTTGCTCTTTTTCTCTTCTGTTTCTTGTCTTTTTAGTTCTCTTTTTCTTTTGTCTTTGTCTTCACTTTTGTGCGTTGACATTCCCTTCTCTTTATGTCTGTCGTTCTTTTGTTTTTTATCTTTACTTTTGTGCTTTGCTCTTTCTTGTTTCTCTTTTTTATTTCACTCTTTTGTCTTCATCTTTACTGTTGTGATTTGACATGAACATTCCTTGTCTTTATTTTTATTTTCCTTGTTCTTTAGTTTTTTACTTTTGCTCTTTGCTCTTTGTCCTGTTTCTCTTCTTTTTATTTCTCTATTTTTGTCTTTTTCTTTAATTTTGTGCTTTGACATTTGTAACTTTTGTGTCTTCTTTTTGTCTCTCTTGTTCTTTAGTCTTTTTTCTCCTTACTATTGTGTTTTCGTTGTGTCTCTTCTTTTTCTTTTTTCATTTTTTCTTTTTGTTTAGCTTTGTGCTTTTTCATTTTTAGCTTCCCGTTTTTCTCTTCTTTTTATTTATTTCTTTTCTTTTCTCCTTGCTATTGTGCTCTTTTTCTCTTTTTTTTTGCTCTTTTTCTCTTCTGTTTCTTGTCTTTTTAGTTCTCTTTTTCTTTTGTCTTTGTCTTCACTTTTGTGCTTTGACATTCCCTTCTCTTTATGTCTGTTGTTCTTTTGTGCTTTGCTCTTTTTCTTGTTTCTCTTTTTTATTTCATTCTTTCTTTTGTCTTCATCTTTACTGTTGTGATTTGACATGAACATTCCTTGTCTTTATTTTTATTTTCCTTGTTCTTTAGTTTTTTACTTTTGTTCTTTGCTCTTTGTCCGGTTTCTCTTCTTTTTATTTCTCTATTTTTGTCTTTTTCTTTAATTTTGTGCTTTGACATTTGTAACTTTTGTGTCTTCTTTTTGTCTCTCTTGTTCTTTAGTCTTTTTTCTTTACTTTTGTGTTTTCGTTGTGTCTCTTCTTTTTCTCTTTTCATTTTGTCTTTTTGTTTACTTTTGTGCTTTGACATTTTTAGCTTCCCGTTTTTCTCTTCTTTTTATTTTCTCTCCATTTCCGTTTTCTCTTTTCTTCTCTACTACTTTTCTTCTTTCTCTTTTTGAGTTGTGGGGACTCTGGTACCCATCTTTGGAGAACTCAGACCGTGGGCATAAGCATGCCCTCACATGTTTTGTCAGGGGGCACTTTTGCAGTGATGATCCCTAACCAGCCTCCCCTCCCTCAGACACAGCCCCACCTGGCTGGAAAGCAGCACCAGGAGCCGAACCTGGGTCCCCACAGCGGGGGGCTCGTGTGTTACACAGCTGTGCCTCCCAAGTGCCCTTCTTCTGTTGACTTCTTTTCTCTCTTCATTTTCATTTCTTCTTCTCATCTCCTCTTTTCTCTTTTCTGTTCTCCTTTCCTTGCGTTTTCTTCTTTGCTCCTCCTGCTTTTTTATTCCTTTTGTGATGTTTTTCTTTTCTGTACTTGTCTGTGTCTATCTCCCTCTCTTTTCTGTTTTCTCCTCTCCTCTTTTTCTCCTTATCTATGTTTCCTCTTCTTCCCCATCTTTTCTTCATGCTTTCTCTTTTCCTCACCTTCTCCCTCTCTTTTTTTCCCATTCTCTCTTTGATTCTTTTCTTTTTCTCCGTTACTTACCTAGTGAAGGCCATGGCTCTGACTCGAGCTCCTCGGCACCAGCAGCCGTCTGATTGGCTCTGCAGATCACATTTCACGCTGCTATAAATGCAGAAAAGAATGATTTTTTGCTTTTAGTTTTTATAGATGTGGAATCAATGGGGATTTTCACGTTTAGCATTCACAGAATGAAACTCGGCACTGGATCAGTTGTTTCCTGAGATAAACCCATTGACTGGGGGAGAGAGGGAGAGAGAATCTCTGAATGGCAGTGAATGGGAACGTGCTTGTGTAGATTTCTTCTTCTTTGGGATTGTTTTCTTCTTTTTGGAAGTTTCTCAGCAGGCCTTTTTGCTTTCCATGAAAGCTCATGAAAAAACTGGTATTTTAGCACCTTAATTCCTCCCTGATCCACTGATACACAACCTCGACGTTACTGTTGTCGTGTTTCAGATTTATGCGTTCGCTCAGGTGAACTTTAAAGGCGTATTTAGTTCTTAGAGGACGAGCTCTTCCTCGATTCTGCAAACACAGAATCTTTCATCAGTCCCACAAAAGCCAAACACACTTACAGCAGCCGTTTAGCTAAAAATAACACGAGCACGTTCTTCTGTTCCTACAAACGGAGCCGATCCGTGGGTTTGCTGTCTGAGCTTCGCTTCTTCAGTTCAAAGCTGGAGGTACGAGCTTTTTTTTTCCGGATTTTAACCTTGTCTAACTTTGGTCAGGGTCACTGTATGGTCACGGCAGGGCGGGTACCCCACAGAGGGATAATTCCAACACTGGGGCCCGACCCAGCCAGAAAGCACCAATAGGACTTTATGATTCACTGGAAAATTTCTACAAACTACTGGCATGTGCAGAAGTTTGGCCACCTCTTCAGATGATCCACTGTTTTTGTGAGGTCTTGGGACTAATTGGCAAGTTAAAAGTTATGACACATTTAAGTTTATTTCAAAGGTCAAAATGCTTGTATAAGATGCAGACGCCAGGCAGGAGCCATGTGTTATATGACCAGCTACTTGATAAGTAGGGAAAAGTAAACTAAAATGATTAGGTACATTTCATTTTTGTTTTTTTAAATGGTGCTGTAAGTTCATTAGAAATGGGACTGAAGCCAAAAACAAAAGCAATAAAAAAACACCTTGACTGTTTTTTCCAAGCCTTGGTCCTCTCTTTCCTCAACTGTATTGCTCTTTTTTATTCTATTCATTGTTAGTTTTTGCTTTATTCCCTTCTTTCTTCTTTTCATTTTCTTTTGTTTTTGTCTCTGACTTTTTGACTTTTTCGCTTTTGCTCTTTTTCACCCCTTTGCTTCTCATTTTATTTCATTTGTCTTTACATCTTTTCCACCTTTATCTTTTCTTTTCTTAATTCTCACTGTCTTCTTTTTACCTTCTACATTATCTGTTCTGTTTTGTTTTTTTAATCTTCTTCATTTTCTATATTCTTTTTAATCCTTTTTGTTCATTCCTTGTATGCTCTCTCTTCTTTTGCTTTTGTCTTGTTTATATTTTCACCTTTCCATTTTCTGTCAGCTATCCTCTACACTTCCAGCTTCCTCTCCTTTTTTGTTTTCCTTCCTCTTTCATGTGCTACTCTTCACCTCTCTTTTGCTTCTCACCACCTTGTCTCTTTTCTTTCTCGCTTCTTCCTCTCCAGCATGTCATGCATGATCAGTTACTTTAGAGATAAGTAAAAAAAAAACTCATGTGCATTTCATTTCCCATTCCTTTAAATGATGCTCTACGTCTGCTCTAGTAAGACTGGAAAGCCAAAAAACAAAAATCAGATTTTTAATATCAAGTTCTTTCTTGGCTTTAAGATATTCCATCTATCAAGTTTGCAGCTCTGAAATTCCTTCCCCTAATTGTGTGCCGTATCCACAGCGCCTCCGGCCTCCAGAACGACTCCATTGTGAGCAGTGAAGTCGGAAGAGAAAGCCGGTGCAGCTGCCTATTCACAACCAAAGTAAAACGAGCAAAGGAAAAAGTGTGCGCCTGGGGCAGAACCAGTGCTGGCACCAATTAGTCTAGATTAGTTAAAGAGGATTGAGATAGCGGGGGTAAAGAGAGAAAGCAGTGGGCGATGGGGTTTAAAGTGAGATTGTGGAATCGAGTACGAGGGCCAGGCTTTTGTTTGGAATGAATTAGTCAGACCTGGTCTTGCTCCAGAGGGAGGGGGGTGCAGGCTCTGCCTTTGACCAGACCCAGCGAGCGGAGCAGCGGGCGAGCGTTAAAAATAACCGGGGTGTAGAACCAGCGTGAGCTCTAATGGAAAAGCTGAGCAGAAGAATGCCTGCCCTCCCGGACTCCAGCGGTGGCTTAACATTTTGCCGTCGTAGGTGTGTCTCGCTCTCAGAGGCTGTGCGGAGCGAGAGAGCCATCACACCGAGCCCCCTGCAGCCGGAGAACGCACGGGCGGATGTCTAGAACCCGTGCTCGGATTGCTTTTTACTCCGCTCTCGCTCCAACAATGGGTCGGCTATATCTGCGAGCGCAGACGTGGGTTTCATTACTGGGCCCTTTCATTGTTCGGCCTTAAAAATGTGTTCAATTTTACTGTCACAAGCAAGGCCCAAATAATTGCAGTTCCAGAACCCATTCTGTTTTATGATGTTCATAGCATGGAGGGAGCACAATAACAATAAAAAGGCTGTTTGCATTTTTTTTGTCCTTGCAGCTGATAAAAAAAGAGCTCGGGTCGTCTATCACGAGGCATGTGGTGTCCATGGCAACGCATACCATAGATGTAACCTGATGCGAAGCATATGTGCTCTTGGGGTACAAACAGTGGTTGGAACTTCTGAGCGCCGTGTGTGTGTGTGTGTGTGTGTGTGTGTGTGTGTGTGTGTGTGAGAGAGAGAGAGAGAGATGAAGTCAGCACCTGAGGGAGCACAGGCCTGGCTCGGCATACCTCTGCAATCCGAGCCAACCTTTGACTCGACCTAAATCAACAAAGCTTTTACTCTCTCTCTCTCTCTCTCCAAGAAAACCCGGACTCATTAAAAACTCTTCCCTGCGTTCCACGGACGGCGCGCCACGCCACGACCTCACGGCGGAGCCTAAACGTGCCGATCCTGCGAGAATGTAAAAGTTGAAGATGTTTTAGTTGCTAGGCGACTAGTATGCTAATGAAGTTGTTCGTCTCAAGCCGCGTCGGAGCGCTGCGGAGATTTGTTTTAATCACTCTCCGCGAGGAAGACGAAGAAGAAATTGTGACAAACTCTCTAATTAAAGTATCTCCGAAGAAGAAGCTCCGTTACACATCGCTGTGCTTTATTGGGAGGTGACCAGGCCGGGTTTTGGTTGGTGTGATACTCCAGGTTAGACCAGGCTGCTCAGACCTGTGGTATCCTATAGGGGGCGCAAGGGAACGGCTGCGGGTGGGAACACGGACTGGATTTTTTGCTTAACTTGTCATAAGCGACTTCGCAGATGGAACTTCTCTGACAGGGACACTGGTGTTAGCAGGACGATGCTTTATTAATGCAATACATTTCTTTTACTAGGTACTTTTATTAGAATCAGCATGTGCAAGCTGTTGTCTCGCGTGCCATGTGATGGAGTGTGTGTAGCCGCACAGGAATGAGCAAAGCGTCCAAGTATTTTTTTCCCCTCTTACCAGTTCTGTTCCCTATAAGCTCCATTTATGGTGTGTCATATCTGAATAGTGAATAAGGGTCGTCACTGTTTAATGGCCTATTATAGTGTACATGTGTATATATATCTAGTCACCGGTCACTTTATTAGGTACACCTCCTTGTGTCTACACTCATTGTCCATTTTATCATCCACTTACTTTTAAAATACGTCCTTTGTTCATGGTCAGGACCCCCACAGGACTCAGCATCAGGTCCCATTTGGGTGGTGGATCATTCTCAGCACTGCACTCACACTGATGTGGTGGCGGTGTTAGTGCATGTTGAGCTGGTATGAGTGATAGCAGTGCTGCCGGAGTTCACTTTGTCTACTTTCCACTTTGAGAGACACTGTCTTATTGTTCCACCTTGTAGATGTAAAGTCAGAGTCAGGAGCGCATCTGTTGTTGCACAGTTTGTGTTCATCATCCCCTAATCCCATGGTTTCCAACCTTGGGTCCGTGCCCCCTCAGGGGGGCGCCAAACATCGCAGGAGGTGCACGAGGCTTTGTCTGTTCTGAGGTGCCCTGAGTTTGTCAAAATACAGTTCACGTCAAATGAAATGAAAATTACACACTCACCTGGAACATCAGTATGCAAAAGTGCATGTTACCCAGTTGTAGGTTGTATGGGTGGGTTGTACAGGTCTCTTTTTTTCTCCTGATTCATTTCGGTTAGTTTAAGGATGCCACATTGGATTTGTTCTTAAAGGCAAGATGCCTTTACTGCTACAAACCTAGTTATCCAGGCTTGGCACTAAGGGTACACTGGCATGTGCGCCTCCAGGGACTTGGTGTTTTATATATATATATATATATATATATATATATATATATATATATATATATGTATATGTGTGTGTGTGTGTGTGTGTATAATAAAAGAATGGAGACTCGGAGCATGAAAGTGCAGGTGATAAATCTGCAGGAACTGTGTGATGCAGCATGGAGGACAATCTCAAAGGACAAGGAGGAGCTAGTCAGTATTAGTATAGTGTTCTTAATGAAGTGCTCACTGAGTGTGTATATCCTTAAAAACACTTTGCACGTACACATGTGGGTCCAGACACACACATTTGTACGTACACACATAAATAAACCATATAAATAAGCACACCATGACTGATCGAGTGGACCGTCTCGTACACAGCAGTTCCTCATTGTTGCTGTGGGACGCTGGAGAGAGCAAACGCGCCCCAAAGCTGCATTATTACCTTTAATAATATTACCTTTGTGAGGAAGACATTTGATCGGTTCTTTAGACCAGAGGTCGATCGTGGGTGCTTTAGAATAATCCATTATGTAAGATACATTTACCAACAATGATAAGTTATTTACAACAAGCTGGATTTGGCAAGGTGAGCTCTGCACTGTCTTTAATCCTTCTTAATAATAAAAGCACTGATCTCTTTCCACTCTGTGATTGAACACAGTTCAAGCTCTGTTTTAATCCTGTTCTTGAAGCGCATTATCAAGGGGTAAGACCAGAACATTACTCCCCTGACCGGTGTCACCTCCCTTAGGGACCGACTGTGTGATCTCCGACAGCCGGAAGGGACCGCCTGATTCAGACCAGGGGTCGGATTCATGAAAGCTTTCTTAAGAATGAACTGGTGAAGGCTCTTAAACACTAAGATGTTCAGAAGAATGTTCTTAAATTCAATTCTCGAAAGAAAAACCAAAGAAGTTCTCAAGTATTAGGAAGAAAATCTTCATTGTTTTCTTATGTAGGTGTCGTGTACGGGACACATTTTGAATTTCTAGTTACCTTTCTTTCCGTTATTTAGTTTAATCTGCTTAGAGAGCAGCAAAATGGTGGAAAAACATCAAACCAAGCGTTCAAAAAGTTTTGCAAACAAAAAAGAGGTGATGGTGGAAGAAACAGGAAAACATTCTTTATCACAATATTGGTCCCATCCGCTAAACTGTTTAAACTTTGGTAAATTTTCATGCTTACCCTGTCAGCTCTTACAGCCTGTTGGGCTAATGAGTTAAGAAGGAAAGATAAGACAAAGATGCCTGAAGTCAGAAGTCACTGTCGGTTTGCGGTTTTGGGCTAAAGTATTAGACCGCTGAGCAACCCGAGCATCTCTAGATCAGGTTTAGTCCAGACTGAGTTAGGAGAAAGTTTGAAATGCCACCACTGCTGATGTGATTTCAGCCTCTCCGTATTGTATCGTGATCAGATTTTCTACTCATCAAGGACCGGAGGATATAAACAGAGTGACACGGGCGAACCAAATCTTTAAAGGCTGCGTGGAGAAGAATGCTCTCAAAGCCGAGCGCCTTCGCCTCTTTCGCTTTAATTCTCAATTAGGTAATAAACTCTAAGAAGATTAAAAAGGAAAACATCACAGCGCCGATGCCTGAGAGGGTTATCAGCTCCGACTGCCTCTGAGAGTG
Source organism: Ancistrus triradiatus (assembly GCA_025084515.1). Lineage (NCBI taxonomy): Eukaryota > Metazoa > Chordata > Actinopteri > Siluriformes > Loricariidae > Ancistrus > Ancistrus triradiatus. The sequence goes on along the minus strand of JAJAGP010000798.1, from coordinate 141,904 downwards.
AGAGAGAGTGAGAGACAGAGAGAGAGAGAGCGTGAGACAGACAGAGAGAGAACGTGTGAGACAGACAGAGAGTGAGAAGGAGTGTGAGAGAGACAGAGTGAGACAGACAGTGTGAGACAAAGAGAGAGACAGACAGAGAGAAAAGGAGTGTGAGAGAGACAGAGAGATACAGAGTGAGACAGAGGCGGACAGAGAGAGAAAAAGTGTGAGAGAGACAGAGAGTGAGACAGACGGTGTGAGACAGAAAAAGAGAGAGACAGACAGAGAGAGAGAAAGAGTGTGAGAGAGACAGACAGAGAGAGAAGGAGTGTGAGAGAGACAGAATGAGACAGACAGTGTGAGACAGAAAGAGAGAGAGACAGAGACCGACAGAGAGAGAGAGAAGGAGTGTGAGAGAGACAGAGTGAGACAGAGGCGGACAGAGAGAGAAAAAGTGTGAGAGAGACAGAGTGAGACAGACAGTGTGAGACAGAAAGAGAGAGAGACAGAGACCGACAGAGAGAGAGAAGGAGTGTGAGAGAGACAGACAGAGAGAGAAGGAGTGTGAGAGAGACAGAGAGAGATACAGAGTGAGACAGACAGTGTGAGACAGAAAGAGAGAGAGAAGGAGTGTGAGAGAGACAGACAGAGAGAGAAGGCGTGAGAGAGAGACAGAGAGTGTGAGACAGAAAAAGAGAGAGACAGACAGAGAGTGAGGGAGAAAGAGAGAGTGTGAGACAGAGTGAGATGGACAGAGAGAGTGAGACAGGCAGAGAGACAGACCGAGAAAAAATGAGTGTGAGAGGACAGAGATATACCGAGTGTAGACAGAGGCGACAGAAGACGAGAAAAAGTGTTGATAGAGGCAGATAGTGAGACAGACTTGTTTGAGACAGAAAAAGAGAGAGACAGTACAGAGAGAGAGAAGAGTGGTGGAGAGAGACAACCCAGTGAGAATGAGTGCTGAGACAGACATAATGACAGACAGCAGTGTGAGCAGAAGATGAGAGAGTCATGCAAGATAGAGCAGGCAGTGTGAGGGAGAACAGACAGAGAGAGAAATGGACTGTGAGAGATAACAGGTGAGACGAGTCCGACAGAGAGAGAAAAAGGTGTGAGACAGACCCGAGTGAGACAGACAGTGTGAGAACAGAAAGGGAGAGAGACAATAAACCGACTAGAGGAAGACAAGGATGTGAGAGAGACAAGTAGACAGAACAAAGAGAGAGATCAGACAGAGAGAGAGAAGGCTGTGAGATGAGAACAGAGAGTAGAGAGTGTGAGTAGTACATGAAAATAGAGAGAGACAGACAGAGAGTGAGGAGAAAGAGGATAGTGTGAGCACAGCAGTGGAGATGAAGAGAGATGAGACGGCAGAAGAGAGATAGAGACCGAGAAAAACTTTCTTTTGGCAATACAAGTGTTTCTCGTATTGTCTCATACCAATAAAATAACCTTTGCGTGAGAGAAGAAGTGAGAGAGAGTGGAGAGAGTAGGTAGACGGTCCATGCAGCCACTTGTCTTGAATCAACACGGTGCCTGATACCTCAGCATCAAATGCACCTCTTTGAAGACATGGGATAATCAATTGAACAATCATTTTCTCTTCTCTGCCAAAAAAAGCCCAAGCCTCACTGGAAAAACCAAAGCAAAAAGCTTTTCTTTACAGAGCTGGTTCATTATGGCTGCTGTTACTCTGAATGCACAGACTTCAGCTGTAGCTGCATTACTCAGTCAGCAAACACATGGTTTATCAGCAGACATGCTCCAGTTCTCAATAATGCCCCAATTTTCCCTGACAGTGAGCAGGAGTAGTGCCGCATCATCATCAGTTTATTTTGTAACATATGGGTCATGTTTTCTTAAACTTCACCACAGGTCTGCCAACAACAACTTCTGTTTATCTCTGTACGGGTTTCCCTGAGCCGCGAGGCGACCGTGCTAAGGACGCACGCCACCGTGCCACCCCGACGTTACATTAAACAGATAAACAAACACATACCTCACTCTGAATCTCTGTTTCATTATACTCTTCATGTTAAATTATCTCTAATTAGCACATTAGTCTACATATTATGTTCTATTTTAATTATTATATTTTAAACGTTCTCTCTGGTATATTTATTTAGCTTCTGTTTATTTAAAATGTTACTATAAACTTATTAAGTAACTGTAATGTTATGCAACTCTTGTATAGTACTGTGCAAAAGTCTTAGGCCACCATTAGATCTGGTGTTTTAGCAGTAATATAATGACCATGTAAAGATGCTTCTTGGCTGCTGCCCTTCCAAAAAGTCCATTCCTGATCAAGCTTCTTCAGACTGTAGCAGGATCACCTTGGCATCCCGATGAAGCTGCCAGATGCTGTTATTGCTCAAGTGTAAGGGGAGGAAGCACTAAATATTTAACCCTGGAAGCGTACATGTTAGAAAATAGCGAGGTTTTGTACAGCTGCAGTAAGGTTCAATCGGATGTGCCTGTGTGGGGTTTGGCATGGGCATTTGGCATTACTCTAGTGCCTCTATCTACTCTCTGCCTCCTGAAATCATGCCTGTAGGTAGATTGGATCTAAATGATCTTCAGGTGTGAGTCTGTGTGTATTCCTGCTTCCACCTTATGTTTTGGGGATAAGCCACACACCCGCCGTGGCCCTGTCCAGCATCCAGCGCTTACTGAAGGAGAATGAGCGTTCCAAACACAGTCTGTCAGCTTCTCTTACTGCACACTTCAAACCGGAACGATTGTAAACAAGCCCGAGCTCTTTTACAAACACTGCATGGAAAACGTGTCATTTTCCTGTAGGATTGCTGTGTCGAGAGCTGAGTCAGTGCTGCTGAACGTCTAGTTCATTTCTGTACAATAGTGTGACCGGTGCAGGGTGTAATTCAGTCTGAAGAGCGTCCCACTGAGCGGCCTTATGCTGTGCTCCTGCAGTCCAACACATCGCAAAGCTTGTCATTTTAACCAGTAAAAGCAATCATTAGCGCCACTAAGGGTCCATTTGGGTGTATAATATAATGACCAGCCTGCTCTCTGAACGTGTCTAAACATTGTGTATCACGTGGTCCTGAAACTGATGCTGTTTAGGGTCTCTTTCTCTTCGTCTCATCATCGTGACTGTGGTAGCCTAGCGATTAAGGTACTGGACTCTGGACCAGAAGGTCCAGGGTTCAAATCCCACCTCTGCCAAACTACCACTGTTGGATCCTTGAGCAAGGCCCTTAACACACAACTGCTTGGATTGTAAGACTGTACCAATTGTTAGTCACTTTGGATAAGGGCGTCTGCTAAATGCTGTAAATGTAAATGTAATGTCATCACGGTCCGGTGTCTCGGGCCTTTTGCCACTGCACAGAGAGCGCTGGAAGTTTGGAAGTTGGCCACTGGGTCAGCACCAAAGTTACCTGTTTGGATTTGGTGACAGGAGCCGCTAAGGGTTTCACAGCAGGCTTCCCAGAATGTGCTACATTGCCCACAAGCAATTGCGGAATAAAAGAGAAATGGTGTGTTTTTTCTGGATAGGTGACAACTCTGATCGTAACGTGAAAAACTGGGTTTATTCACTGGGTTGGGCTTTTATTATTCAGACGCAATAAGCAAACATTTCTAATACAGGTACAAGAAGTGTGTTGAGACTTTTTCTGTTTTTCTGTCAGGTCTACAGAAAGTGTTTGCACACTTAAGTGTTTCGGAACGTCAAACCAATTTAAATATTAGTCAAAGACAACACAAGTAAACACAAAATGCAGCTTTTAAATGAAGGTGTTTATTATTAAGGGAGAAAAACATCCAATAAATAAAACCTGTTCCTGCAGTACCCTATTTGGGACAGTTCTTATGTAATGGGTGTACAGTTGAGCCTTTATACACCAGTACTAAAATTCTTATCTGTTTTTTTTTTTTCAGTGTGGCCAGTCCTCCGATTTGGCCTGGAAATCACTTCTACAGAAAAAACAAGGGAGTCCTCTTACCAGGTACTGTACACCAGCTCTTCTTCCTCTCTCCGTGTCTCTGTTGTTTCTCAAAAGGCTGTTTTGGTTGCGCTGAATCAGAACCTGTATTTCACTTCAAAGCACCAAAAACAAGGCGGCTTTATTTGCATGCTCTTTTCAGACAAGCTTTTCCTTCAACAGAGGCTCACACCTGCCTCGCTCGTGGAGGAATTAGTGCAGCGAGTGTTTCTTATGTTTGTACTGGATTTAAAAGAAGCCGCTTCAAATCTGAATCAGTTTCTTAACTGCCTGCTTTTCGGTATCATTTTTGGATTTGTCCTTTCTGCTGCTGTAATCCGGTGGAATTTCTGTTCTCTCGCGCCTCTTACACTCAGAGCTATCAGTAGCATTCAGGGGGGATTAGGAATAAACCCGTGCTCAGCTATTGTCATTTGACCAGTTGGTCGTATTCGGAGCGCAAACCAGCCGTGCTACATGGAAATTGAGACGGTCGATCAGGAGGGTGTCAGAAATTCGCAGCGTATGAGTCATTCTCTGTTTTATGAGTCACGTTGCGTTTTCCTTTTTAAGACTACACAGGAAGCCCGGGGTCCCCTTCAGTTTCATTAAAATGCAGCATGAAATGTTTACCAAAGTGTCTGTATCGGTTCTTAATCTTGCTGGACTTCAGCGCTTTAGTGAAACAAATGATCAAACATCCCAGCAGTGTCAGGCTGTATTAGGAATCCTTTAATGATTAGTGCATATGAGTGGATATAGAAATATACGTATATCTATGCACTCATTGGCAAAAACTGAAGTCACCAAGAAGGAGTTGTTGAAATTGAAACTTTTTGTATGAATGTAGTGATGATATATGTAAGTGATTATGATATTAAAGTGAAAGGATAAGTTTAGTGGGGAAAACTGTACAGGAGGCTCTAGTTACCCTGTTAGGCCGCTTCTAGCCTGGATACAAAATGGGAGGCAGACAGGTTCCGTATGGTCTCCTGTGACACATTTGCCCACATGTTGCAGCTGGTCCTGTAGATCCTGCACACTCACAGCCTGCCTAAGCTGGCATCTCAGGACGAGCATTATCCCGCTGAAAAATGCCAGTTGGAAGCCCAGCCATGAGAGGCAACAGGATGTCCTGCACTTATCGCTGATCTGTTAGTGTCCCTCGTATCACTACTAAGGCTGAGCAATCGACGTATGATGTTGTTGCAGTGTGTCGCTCCACAGCAAAGGCAGGATTGTAGCGCTCACCACGGGGCCTCCATACCCAAACCCTACTGTTGTTAGGTCCCAAACAGAACCTGGATTGCTCACTAAAGATGATACGGATCCAGTTTGTAGCAGTCCAGCTTCTTTTTCATGACTCCACTGCAAACGAAGGTGATGGTGGCCGGCTCGATGGCAAGACATGTGACGGGTGCCGTGACAACAAATTTCCTTTGCAAAACCTCTGGAAATGGTCCGGGCAAAGACGGTAGTGGTTAGTGAAGGTGCCCCGTGTCTGCATGGTGGACAACGAAACTGTGGGAGCTGCTCGTGCTTGTCGGTGGATCAAACGATCTTCTCTACTGGTGATCCTCCCTGATACACAGCTAACAGGCTCTTACTGAAGCCTGTGTGTCTCAGGTGGTCTATGGCACGTAGCGTATCAGTTAAAAAGTCAGGACCAAAGATTAACGTTAACGTTGTCTAGTATTGTCCTGTATTTTAACCACTAAGCCACAATTGACTCTGTATTCATGTAAAAACATAAATCATATCTAGTGGTTAATTCATTTTCTGTATTGAATTTAATTGATGAGACGATGATTCATGCTATAAATCACACCATGGTGACACCAAGTTTTATCTCCCTGTTTTTTTTAACATGATATTTAGACTCTTTGTCTGTGTGTATCATGTCTGACTCACTTGACTATTATTTAGGATGTTGTTTTGCGTAAATCGGACTCTGAAGGAGAACAGAGAGCGAGCAGAACGTGGAACACTGTGTGTCGAGAGCAGACTCGGTCCTCATCGTGACATATGTCTGATAGTTTAGCTCTCTGCTATTAGCTTCTGTTCCCCGATGAAGAATAGAAGAGCGCGTTAGTCATGCGTGCTCTCTTACACGCTCTCACGCTAATTCAGCCCTGATGGCGCTCTGGTGGGAACGGCACCTTCAGAGGCCCGCGTAAAAAGGCGCCTGTGCAGGCGGTGGCTTGCTCTCTGTAATTGGCAGTTAGCGCAGTGTTTTGTAAACTCTGTTGTGGCTGTGATATTATATGGAGCGGGGGAGGCAGGCGCGGCCCAGGATGCACCTGTAGCGGCTGGCGCTCGCGTGGGAGGGACATCTGCTGGGTGCGAACGCACAGCTAACGTGCGCTAACCCACCTCTACGTGCAAAGTTCAGTCAGCCAAGATGAGACCCTTAGCCGGTCGGTGCACTTCTGTTAGCCGGGAGCTTTTCTCACTCTTTGGTTTCTGCTGCTGAAGAAGCTGTGAAACATTCAGGAAAGATGCAAAGTTCAGTGATGAAGTTTTACCTGGTTTACTTTACTAAGGCCAGCTCATCGTCTGCTACATGTTCAGGTTTTGAAATTAATTTTGTGTAATGTTTTTAGCTTTTTTTTTTTTTTAGGTTTGTAGTATTATTTATATTGTAGTTTCAGTTTAATACTGTTGCAGGTGTTTTGGGTTGTGGGAAGATGTTTGAAGTAGGTGGGGCTGCCAACTGAACATACAAGTGTAAACCTCTGTGTCAATATCTGTCAAGTGCTTACACACACACACACACACACACACACACACACACACACTTACATGTTTGTCTTTCTCTCCTTGTGAGGACTTTCCATTAACACAGTGATTACTGTAGCTAATTAATGTTACACCTAATCAAATATTTGGCTCGTTTGGTTTTTCAAATAAAAGTTACAATTTTTATTTAAAAAAAAAGGCAGCTAAAGAAATGGTTTTCCTATCATTGTGAGGACATTTGGTCTAAGTATAGAGCAAGGAAGGCAAGGCACACACCTTGTAAACATGTTTTGGGGAGACATGGACATCATTTCTGTAGACAAAATGAGTACTGTAGCTAATTAATACTACACTTACCCCTAACCATAACCTCAGTAACCAAAAACTACTATTTTGGCTGTTTTGGTTCTTCTAGAGAAAGTTACAGTTTCTGTAAAAAAAAAAAAAAAAAAACAGTTTCCTCATCAGCAAACTGTCCCCACAATGTCAAAATGTCAGATCTTTCTGTCCCTGTGGGGACATTTAAGATGAGATAAGTTAAGATTAGATAAGATAAAATAACACTTTATTGGTCAGGAAGGGAAATGCAGCGTCACAGCAGCAAAAACATTGCACAAGTAACAGGGGAGGTTATCCAAGAAAAGAGGCGCAGGGCTTATAAACAAGGTACAAAACTGAATAAATTGCGCTACATAACAGTGCAGGACATTTGTATTACATTGTCCCCGCAATGTCATATAAATATGGTGCATCAGGCAGAAAATCAGTCCCTATGTATATCCATATAAATAAATTAATAAATGAATGACTATAGCTGACCTCGTTATCTCCCCTACCTCTGTTTCGTGGCTCTTTTCGGCAAGAGGCGAGTGTCCAAAACACTGGGCAGTGACGTTCATAGCTGATGCTGCCATAGCGTGTTACTGCGCAGCCCTCATGATCGTACAGTCATATTTACAATGTGCGTGACGTACGTACGAGTAGGGCTTCTATTCTTTTCATCGTATCTTTTGCCCAAAAGCGTCTCTAACAAATGGGGGAGGTGAGAAGGGGGTGTGGCCAGTAGCACGGCTCGGTATTGCCGTGGGATTAAAGTGACACCTAACGACCGGTCGGCTGAAAACTTGGCTGCTTGACGGGGTAGAACTTCATTGCTGGCAAGACATTTGTCAAATTTCAAGAATGGCAAGGGCGAGAGCCGAGCTTTGCAGCTTTTCGAGGTGAAGTGCATGGAGGGAAAGATTAAATACATTTTAATCTTATTTATTTATTTGTTCAAAATGCTATACTGGCTCAATAGGGGTGTTCTCAGGTGGGGATTGGGTCGCTGTCTTGCTGCATGACCCACCTTCTCTTGAGATTCAGTTCATGGACAGATGTCCTGACATTTTCCTTTAGAATTCTCTGATATCATTCAGAATTCATTGCTCCATCAATGATGGCAAGCCGTCCTGCCCAGATGCAGCAAAACAGGCCCAAACCATTGATACTACCACCACCATGTTTCACAGATGGGATAAGGTTCTTATGCTGGAATGCAGGGTTTTCCTTTCTCCAGACATAACGCTTTTCTTTTAAACCAAAAAGTTCTATTTTTGTCTCATCCATCCACAAAACATTCTTCCAATAGCCTTCTGGCTCGTCCACGTGATCTTTAGCAAACTGCAGGTGAGCAGCAATGTTCTTTCTGGAGAGCAGTGGCTTCCTCCTTGCAGCCCTGCCATGTACACCATTGTTGTTCAGTGTTCTTCTGATGGTGGACTCATGAACATTAACCTTAGTCAGTGTGTGAGAGGCCTTCAGTTGCTTAGAAGTTACCCTGGGGTCCTTTGTGACCTCCTTAACTATTACACGCCTTGCTCTTGGAGTGACCTTTGTTGGTCGACCACTCCTGGGGAGGGTAACGGTGGTCTTGGATTTCCTCCATTTGTACACAATCCGTCTGACTGTGGATTGCCACCCTGACCAGGATAAAGCGGGCATAAAACATGGATATGTATACAGTATGATAGAACGTTACACCTAATGAGCAGCCTAAAAAACCTCCCTGAACTTCATAATAAAGAACCCGAGCATGTCATGTATCCGCTTCCCATCTTAAATCTTGTGAATCTCTGTCGGAGCAGGTTTGTACGTTGTATTTTCTATTCCGTATTTTATTTATCTGTTGATATTTCCTTAGCTTCTGTTTTTGAGCTGTTACTACAGACTTCTTTGACTGGATAAATTAGAGACATTCTCACAGTTATCATCTAATCTGCCCAGGGAGGTTTGCTCTCTTTTTGAGTCTTGATCCTGGCAAGGGTTCTTCCTTATAACGTTTAGGGATTTTCCTTGCCACTGTCGCCCTAGGCTTGCTCAGTTTGAGATTGATATTGGAAGATATCTAAAATTGTAAAGCTGCTTTGAAACAATGCTCCATTGTAAAAACATAAATCTGACTGGACTTGAATGTGGTGGCACTTCCATAAAAATGCTAAATAATCAATTTAAGAATTTATAAAGCTATAAAACATTAATGAGCGAAAGCTCACAGTATGTGTAATAGCAGAGACCGGGGTGAAGCGGAAAGGCTTTGAGTAGCAGTTAGTTTCTCTCCGTGCCATGTTTGTACAGACGACCTTACACAAGAGCCTACAGAAAACACTGCTGGGAGACTATTTTATGAGAAAGCGAACTGGGTGAAGTGCTCACAGCGGATTTTTAACTCTATTTTATCTGTGAAGAAGAGCTTACTAGATACAGTTACTGTCCTGGTTTTTTTTTTTTAAATTGGTCCATCAATAGTCACCTAACTTTTCTCCATCTGGTAAAAGGTGAACCACACTCTGACTGCTATTTAAGTCTTACTTAAGGCTCCTAAATGTCCTGCATTCGACAGCAGTTTATCTTCACTCATGGTTCCTTGCCTGTTTCCCGGTGAGAGTGCGATGCAGTAATCTATAGACTTTTTAAATCGAGAAATGCATCATCAGTGCCATTCAGCCCTCACATCACTCTCTCAAGCTCCAGCCTCTGGAATGCTCTGTGGTCAGACACTTCCCACATCCATCTTTTCTTGAAGGGCAGCGGCTTTTAGCCAGAAGCAGCCGGTCCTTCAGAGTGGCGCTCGAGGGTGCTGAAGAGATGGCAGGGATTTACCCCCGAACGGCTGAGGGGCGAAAGACAAATGAGCAGCTGATTATTTATTCAAAGGTGCTTCATTCGCCCATCCCTCACATTTCTGTCCCCGTTAGTCCCAGATCCGTTCCATCTGCTTGTAGTGGAGCGTGTTCGAGATGAGAAGATGGAGCTGTTTATGGTTTTATTGTTGGATTTTGAACATCAGTGAACAAGTAGGCTTTTGCTTAGAGCTGTGTGTTTTTTGTGGGTTTTTTTTATTTTCCTTTAAAAAAAGCTTCACTGACTCTCGAGATTTGCTAGTCATTTCAATCCAGAGTGTGCTGTGCATTAAAATGATTTATGACTGCTTTGTGCCGGAGTCTAATAAATAACCGAACTTGAAGAAATGGTGGAAAATTGGACTGACTAACATTGTTTTTCCCAGCGATTTCATTAGCACTGTGTTATTTGTGAGCGCTGAATATTGACCAATTGCCCTACGCAATAAAACTCCACGTGTGAATTATGGCCCGTTCTCATTATTTCTTAATGGAGTTTCTGCAGCGTACACGCGAATGGAAAACATCATGTGAGACTGAAACACACCAGCAATCTCATCAAGCACATGGCGCACTTCCGCCCGCCGATGAACACTTTCTACATTTGCACGTGCCGAAAAGCTTTAAATTACAGTCCGATATTCTAAACAACATAGGGATGTATAGTAGGTGACTGGATTCAAGTCTCACAGTACGGCAGACGTCCTGGTGCTGGGTGTGTTGGGGTTGGGCGAAGCAGTGATGTAGGCAAGACTGTCGGAGCAGAGTCCAGACCAAGACGAGATTTTGTCGTCATACAAGAATAAGAAGAAGAAAATGGAAAAATAGTTTGTAATCCACTTTACATTCATTAGTAATAATATTATATTCACCGTAGATGTTGTAAAATTCCTTATAGGCCGGTAATGCTCTTATGGTATGTACAGTATTGGATGCACGGTGGCACAAGTGGTTAGCGTGGCTGCCTCACAGCTCCAGATCTCCTGTTTGCATGTTCTCCCACATTCCAAAAACATGCATTAGGGTTAACTGGGCACTCTAAATTGACCCAGTGTGAATGTGACTAACTTGTACCTGGGATGAAAAACCATTAATACTTGTGCGATGTTAAGTAAATAAATCAATACAGTATGTAGAATTCCCTTCCTTGGCTATTATAACTGAAGGGCATCGTCTGATGATGATGTTTTAGCAGCGGGGTGCCTGATAGGATGGATCTATTTTTACCTCATGGAAGGCTGATAAACAAATCATTTTTTCTGTCCTCTTTATCTAAAAATCTAACAATAAATGTTGATGACTGAATGGGATATAATCGCCATAATACTCTCGAGGTCCTGCTTTAACGTGAGATGTTGGTGTGTTGTTGCTTGATTGCGTCATCGTTAACTTTGACAGTTGTACTTGAGTTCCCTGTAGAGTTTGTGTAACTTTGTTCATGAAGTAAATCAGCAAGTCATGTCATTTGAGGAGCGCTCAAACTTTTGCAAAAAAACTGTATACAAGTAGGATGGCATGATGGAGTTTGCATGTTCTCTGCGTGGGATTCCTCCTACATTCCAAAGACGTGTTGCCAGTTGGGATCTCTAAGGTGTCCCTGTTTGTGTTTGTTTGTGTCCTGCGATGAATCGGCGTCTTGTTCAGGGTTGTGCTCACCTTGGACCGTGTTGCTGTCTCTCTCTCTCTGTCTTGTTCTGTTCTCTTTTTATCTGTCAGTCTCACTGCCTATCTGGCACACACACACAGGTTTGGTAAACATGTTTATGGGGACTGCTCATTAACATAATGGTCGCTGTGGCTTATGAATGCTACACCTAACGCAAACACTAACCTGAACCTCAGACACCAAATGTTTTGATTTCTCTTGTTTTCAAATAAAAGTTACAGTTTTGAGTTAAAGAAGCAATCACAGTGGTGGAGACCGGCAAAATGTCCCCACGGGGTCAAAATCGTCTGATGTTCCAGTCCTTCAGGTGACACGCGGTCCTCATACGTTTAACAAATACCTGAACACACACCCTCACACTCACACAGGCAGTCATTCTTCTGTGATGTAGCAGTACGAGCTAAGCACCTCTCACCTCTTGGCTCAGTTTCCAGCAGGTCGGGATTGATTTGGGGATTGCGGAAGCCCTTTTCACACTCCATGAAAAGTGATCCAAATAAACCCCCCTCTTTTTTCTCCTCTGTTTTTTTTCTCCCTGCCTCTTCTTGCTGAGTGCTGCCTCGCACGTTTGAGGGCTGCGGGAAAGCCGTGTCTTGTTTAGGAATGGTGTAGAACTGGAACGAGCAGAGGATCAGACCCACACTGATTAAGAGCACAGGAAGGGAAAACCAGCGCCAGCGTTCTTACTCTTATGAGACATGGCTCCTTTAATATATACTGTGTAATGCCAAAAAGAGAATCACATAACAGGAAAGTGGTGTGTCTGTGTGTGTGTGTGTGTGTGTGTGTATATATATATATATATATATATATATATATATATATATATATATATATACACACACACAGTGGTGCAAACAAGTATTTTAGTTCACTTCAACTATGAGAGACAAAATGAGAAAAAAAAAAAATCCAGGAAATCACATTGTAGATTTTTTTAAAGAATTTAATTGTAAATTAATGGTGGAAAATAAGTATTTGGTCAATAACAAAAGTATAGGTATGTGTGTGTGTCTGTGTGGGACGACTGAATCCGTGTTAAGTGAAGAATGAACGGGGCCATGTATCCTGAGATTTAAGCCAAAACCTCCTTCCATCAGTGAGAGCATTGAAGATGGAACGTGGCTGGGGCTTCCAGCATGACAATGATCCCAAACAACACACCGCTCGGGCAACAAAGGAGTGGCTCTGTGAAAAGAATTTCAAGGCCCTGGAGTGGCCAAGCCAGTCTCCAGACCTCAGCCCCATAGAAAATTTGTGGAAGGAGTTGAAAGTCCGTGTTGCCCCAAAACATCACTGCTCTAAAGGAGATCTGCATTTAGGAATGGGCCAAAATACCAGCTACAGTGTGTGTAAACCTGGTGAAGACTTACAGGAAACGTTTGACCTCTGTCATTGCCAACAAAGGTTATGTTACAAAGTATTGAGTTGAACGTTTGTTATTGACCAAATACTTATTTTCCACCATAATTTACAATTAAATTCTTTAAAAATCCTACAATGTGATTTCCTGGATTTTTTTTTCTCATTTTGTCTCTCATAGTTGAAGTGTACCTATGATGAAAATTACAGACCTCTCTCATTTCTTTTTAGTAGGAGAACTTGCACAATTAGTGACTGACTGGACTAAATACTTTTTTGCCCCACTGTTTATGTGTGTATATATATATATATATATGTGTATAGTTTTTGCCATCTGCATTTGCAACATGAATTTTTTACTTTTTCCAGAAATGTAAAAACAAAAATCACACAAGGGGTTCAGAATCATGTTTTAGACATACAAAAAGACCATGTTCAACTACTATATCAAAAAATTAGCCTAGGGCTACACGGTTACCTCCTGGAGTCACCTCTAAGCGCTCTCTTTTTGGTTTATCTATCATACCTTATTGTCATGAGAATTGGTTCCACCTCAGACTGGAAAAAAATGCTCATCATGTTATAATACAAAGATATTAGATCCATACAGGATGCTGTACTGCTTATTTGGCTAAATAAGATGCTACAGACCATTACTGTGCGACCTAAAATGTTACCCTCCACAGCCATTACGGATGCACCTTGGTTCTCTGTTATAATGAACAGGGTGTGGTGCAGAAAGTGTGTAAGTGGGCATCTCCTTTCTTACGTACGCACTCTTTGTTAATAACTGCACAGGATGCAGTCCATATAAGTCTGTGAACCAGAACAATGGAGAGGAAACTCAGCTTTCTTCAAACCCTGTGGAAGGTACGAGTTGTTATCAGCCTGCTTGGACTCCATCAGGGTCGGTTTCACAAGGAAGCGCTAAAGCACCGGCTCAAACGCACACTGAAGCTAACTGAAGGTACACGGGGAGTCTGAGGAACTCAACACTGAAAGACCCGGCAGACTTTTAACTCCGTGTGCTTTAATACATTAGAGATAACACCCGATGAAGTGTCTCTTCTCTTACAAAAGAAGACCCAGCACGTCTGTTATATTCTGAAATCGGAGCACATGGTGGATGTCATTGCTACACACTTGAAAAGGAGAAAGTTGTTTTGCTTTTTTTTGGTAGGCTTTTCTGCGGAAATCATGGAGCAGAGGTGAACATGTGCCCCGAATGGAGTGCCAGTGGTGGACTAATGTATTGAGACAAGTCAAGTCAAATTTATTTATACAGTGGAACCTGGTTGTTGACCACCTGGAAACTCATTGAATTCAGTTTTAAACACATTTTGATTAGAAAAATTTCTCGGTTCTCGGCGCACTTGCTTAAAGTTTTATGAGTCAAGCTGTGCGATTCGTTTCAGCCAACACTCGATTCACGATTCAGTACTCAATGATTCAGTCTCACAGTAGCTCTTACTCGGTGGAGACTCAGTGATGACAACCAACCAAAAGGAAACTAAAAGGAAAAACAGGCTGCAGTTAACTATGCTAGTGTCGGGAGTTCACCAGTAGAGTAAGTGTTTTGCTTTTACTTTTTACTTTCAATCCATGACTCACTAAATTCCATGGGATTTTTCAACCCTTCATTATAAAATAAGTTTTGCATTAATTATTTGGGGTAACTGTAGGTTTATGTAAGTGTTAATGTGCTCCTCTATGATACAGTACAGACCATATTAAACTCATCAGTTCATGATATATGTATCTTATGATGGATTTGTTGAACATGTCCCCATCATAAATCAGGAGCTCCTGTATAATACAGCTCCATTAATGCTGATAATGCCTCATACAGGGGGATTTTCTGGGGATCTGGAACCCATTCATTCAATTTACATCGTTCCTTATGAGGAAACATTTGGTCTTCAATTGGCTCAAAAATATTTTCAACAAGCCTTCTGGGACGATTACAGACAAGAACCGAGGTACCCCTGTATAAGGCTTTTTACAACACAGTATTGTCTGAAAGCAGCTTTACAAATATATTATAGTTGAGCAAGCCTGAGGGAACAGTGGCAAGGAAAAACTGCCCAAACATTATAGAGAAGAAACCTTGGGAGGACCAAGACCCAAACAGGGACTCATCCTTCTTGGGCAGCCTTAGATGTTAAATGTAAGAATTAATCAAAGTTACCAAATCAACATTGAGTTAGTTTTATCATAGTAAAACGATAAAACAGAAGGTAACCTAATAACTAATTTTATAATAGTAGAAGGTAAGTAAATGTAAAGAAAATACACAAATTAGAATAGAATAATATATGGGCTAAGATGAAATATACAAAGTAAATAGAGAGTAAAATAATAGAGAGTATAATAAAATACAGAATATAAAACTATAGATAAATAGATTTGGATTGGCCCTAGATGTTAGAAAATAATCTAAAATTGTAAAGCTGCTTTGAGAAAGTGCTGCACTGTAAAAAGCGCTGTATAAATAAAATAAATCTGAAATAGTTTCAATATTGAATATAGTAGATTAAGGAATGTGAGGGTTGGGACAGTTAGTCCAATAAAAAGAGTTACTGTAAGTCCTTGTGTTCTCATTGAAATAAAGAAACATTAAAGGAGTTAAAAGCATGATACAGTGTAAAACATCGATAATAAAACATCAACAATGTAAATGATATCGCATGACTCCACCCACCAATTATGAAACTTGGGAGACCTTTGGATTTAGCACTACTCATAGGCCAGAGTAAATAAGTGTGTTTTTAATCTGGATTTGAAGCTCGAGAGCGACTTTGAATCACCGACAGTGGCGGGGAGGTTCTTCCAAAGATGAGGGACCATATATAAGAATGCTCCCCCCAACCCGATCCATTACGCCACCCGAGCGCCTGGTTAAGGTTTGTTTGTCTGCTAAAACTTGCAGAAAAGTAAACAAACAAGACGACAATGGTGACCTGGGTTCAAGTTCCTTCGTGGTTGGACGTCACGCAGGCATTATGCTATGTGAAGGGGAGGAGAGGCTGGACTGCCTAACAGTTGAGATACTGGACTATTGACCAGAAGGTCTAGGGTTCAAATCCCACCTCTGCCAAATTTCCGCCATTGGGTCCTTGAGCAAGACCCTTAACCCGTGATTTCTTGGATTGTATGAATGTATCAGTTGTAAGTCGTTCTGGATAAGGGCATCTGCTCTTCTCTTGGACACGCTCCGGACCCTCCAGAAAGCCCAACCATGATAAGCAGGTCCAAAGGGAGCGGAGGTTAATTAAGTTGTTACAAATGTGTAGTGGCTGCTTTTATTAGTCTTGCACTTTATAGTTCTCTGGAATAAAAAGCAAACGGCGGTGCCAAACAAAATATGTCAAGGCATTAATGCTTAATGCAGGTCTTAAAAGCTTAATATCAACTATTCACAGACATAAGGGATCAGCAAACCTTGGAATTCCTTCCCTTCCACCTCCATTAAAGGAAAAGGGGCACAATTCATAAAGACTTTCATAAAAAATTGATACAAGTTATAAAAAGGAGACAAAGCATGTGAAAAACAAAAAAATGTGATTGTATAATGAGTTACACAGCCCTGAGTGAAATAGTCGTGTTAATCTGAAGTTCTGGGTGAGAGCTACACCCGAGGAGAGAAGCAGGATTTTAGAAGTAGGTTTTTTCCTGTCTACTTTCCTGATATATGGAATCTTTGTTTGGTGTATGGGGTTATAATTCTGGATCAGTTACACCAGCTCACGCATATGTCCCACATAAATGTAGCTATAACATCAGCTACTGCTGCTCCAAACATATAGACGCTCATCAGTGCCCATGCCGTAGAAGCAGGAGTGAGATTTACCCATGAGCCAGAGCACGTCTATGTAAAGATATCACTCTAATAAAATCAGCTCTAACTCTAACAGGCATTTGAGTTGTTACTGATGTGATTCCCGCATATCAAAGGTCATATAAATGGAAATGTCGAAGCCCTATCTGTAGTTCAAGTGAAGCAGGAGTTTGTGATTTCAGCTAGTTACACAATACCCAGTGAAATGAAACAACGTTCCTCCAGGACCCATGGTGCAGCCTGAAAACATGCACCACACTACACAAATGCAAACAGGACTAAGTACAATAAAGTGCAACAAAACAGTGTAAAGGTGGGACAGCGCAACATACAGCACAGTGCAGCCGGCAAAACATCGAGTGAATGCAGTATTTATCAGATACGGATCTTTTGATTGGGTGAAAGGTTGCAAAAACTGCAGGTACAGTATTATGGACAAGGCATATGGTCAAATGAGACATTTTGCTATTGAGTTAAGTTACACAACTCTGCAGGAAACTTCAATGTCATTATGATAAGAGCTGTATTAGGTTTACAAGCTAACCTTTGAATAATAATAATAATAATAATAATAATAATAATAATGTTTGCTTTTTAATCTGTGTTTTCTTGTTCAGTAATAATAATAATAATAATAATAATAATAATAATGTCACCAATAATAATAATAATAGTATACTATATATATTATTAATATATATATATATATATATATATATAATTAATATTATTATATTGTCCTTTAATCTCAATTTTCTTGTTCAGAAGTAATAGTAATGATGATAATAATAATAATAATAATAATAACAATAATATTTGCCTTTTAATCTTAATATTTTTCTTGTTCAGTAGTAGTAGTAATAATAATAATAATAATAATAATAATAATAATAATAATAGTTTGCTTTTTAATCTCAATATTTTCTTGTTCAGAAATAATAATAATAATAGTAATAATAATAACAACAATAATACTACTACTACTAATAACAATAATGATATGTTTGTGTTTTAATCTCAATATTTTTATTGTTCAGTAGTAACAGTAATAATAATAACTACAATAATAATAATAACAATAACGATGTTCCTTTTAATCTCAATATTTTTCTTGTTCAGTAGCAATAGTAATAATAACAGCAGTAATAATAATAATAATAATAATAATAATAATAATAATAATAGTAATAAAAATAATAATAATTTTTCTTTTAATAGTCTCAATATTTTTGTTGTTCTATATTAATAGTAATAATAATATCAACAATATAGATCATAATAATAATAATAATAACAATAATGATTTGTCTCAATCTCAATATTTTTCTTGTTCAGTAGTAGTAGTAATAATAATAATAATAATAATAATAATAATAATGTTTGTCTTTTAGTCTCAATATTTTTCTCGTACAGTAGCAATAGCAGTAATAATAATAATAATAATAATAATAAAAATATCATTATCTCAATATTTTGTTTTTTTTATTATTATTATTATTATTATTATTATTATTATTATTATTAACAACAACAATGTCAATAGCAATACATTTTCTTTGTCCAGCTAACATCTGAAAAAAATTATTAACATAAGTTCTCCTTGAAGGTAGGTTTTGAAAAAGACTTTTTGATTAGTTTTGCCGTAATGTGATTTACCTGCAGTCACATTTGGGAGTTAATGTATCACAAAGCTATAGATCGACATATTAATAAATAATGCAGAGTATTGCTTATGAGTTCTTCTCAAGGGCTGAGACGGCTCAGACACACACCAGCCGGTCCGTGATGAAAATGAATCATTTGATTGGTCAGGTTTGCTGTCACTCCGCTAACACCACCACCTTTAAGTCATTAGGTGACCCAAAACGTTTCTCCAGTTTGAGTTTTATTGGAAACGTATGATTTTATTTTTTTATTCAGTTATTAAATTGTTGATGGGGGTGACATAGTGAAGCTGTGCTTAGAGTTGGTCTTACAGTGCCTTAGATACAGGTTTGAGTCCCAGCCTGGCTGCTGCCTGTGTGGGATTTGCATGTTCTCCCGTGCCTGTGTGGGGTTTTTTCGGATACTCCACCTCCCTCACACATTACAAAGTCATGCGTTAGGTCAGCTGGCATCTCTAAAGAAATCTCCAAACCTTCAGATTCATGTTAAGCCCAGAAATGATCAGTGATAGAGGCTGTTTCCCTGTACAGTGGGCCATGATTTTATTTATGATATACAGAGCTGAGGAACGCTGGGTGAAAGACATGAATTGACCTTGAACCTACAGATCCAGCCTGACCCTGATGGGGTTAATGTTACCCTCGTCTTTCACCCCTTCTCTGAAGGTACAGAAGGTTCTGCACACCGTTGGTCTAACAGCTTGACATCTGGGTCAAATCTGTGATGTGAAATAAATGGCACGTCTCTTCCTTCTACAATGGTTTGAAATTCTAGAGCTAAGTTGTTTGCTTGTGGAAAAGAAAGGCTGGATGGAGATGTGGAAGTCTTTGTGTAATGCTTTTCAGACCGTGTTATTGTCAGAGCTGGAAGTGTGCGCTGCCTCGCCGGCTGCCGCTCGCATTTCAGCTTTTATCTCCTCTTTGCTTTGCAAGAGGTCCATCAAACGGACGTGACAAATCTGATCTTATTTTGCTTCGAGTGCGTGGGCGGCGTAGTGCCATTGCTGTCGCTTCAGAGGTCCTGAGATTCCCGGTTCGATTCTGGTCTGGAGTCTGCCATTGCTGGTTGAGTTTGCATGTTCTCCTTGGGATGTCTGCTTGGGATTTTCATTTAAGAGCTTTAATGTAAATCTTTTTCAGAGCAACTTAGATTTGATACATCTGATGATAATAATAGTGGGTGAAGGGTCTTGCTCAAGGACCAAACAGTGGCAGAGGTGGGATTTGAACCCTGGACCTTCAGATCCATAGTCCAGTACTTTAACCACTAGACAACCACAGTAGCCATGTTAGGTCAGTTGGTCTCTCTAAATTGTCCCAGTGTGTCTGATTATGCATGTGCCCTACGATGGAATGGTGTTGGTTCCAGTCTTGTGCCTTGTGCTGCCAGTCAAACCCCAGTTCTCCATTACCCCACTGTTGGGTCCTTGAGCAAGATCAGATTGACTGACATGCAAACCCAACCAGCAATGCAGCAGAGCACAGGTGCAGCAAAAAAAGATCAGATTGACTGTGGACTGTGGTGGCCTAGATCAGTAGTTCCCAAACTTTTTTCCTTGGAGCCCCCCCCACGAGTATCTCAGAAAATCGACCCTCCAGCCCACATACACACAGACCAAATGTTTAAAGTTATTATTTGCAATTGCTTCATCATTTTTGGCATAAAATTAACATAACTTAGAACTGTTTTTCCTTTTGCCTTGGGTTCCTTTTATAGTTTTACAGTCCTTTTCCATTTTGCAGTACATTTTACTTTACATATTTAAAGTATTTTTTTCCAGTAAGTATTATTTCTATTTTATTTAACATGTCAAATTGTATTTTGACAAACTCTGAGCATCTCAGAGCAGACAAAGCCTCACACACCTCCTGTGATGTTTGGCGCCCCCCCATGGGCATAGAAGTTAAGGTACTGGACTGTGGTCGAGAAGGTCCAGGGTTCAAATCCCACCTCTGCCAAGCTGCCACAGGTGGGTCTTTGAGCAAGACCTTTAACCTACTATTGCTTGAACTGTAAGGTTGTAAGTGGCACTGGTTCTGCTAAATGCTGCAAAAGCAAACTGGCCTAAGCGTGTACGAAAATGAATAACTGCATGTGTGTATGTTTGTTATTGTGGTTGTGCGCACACAGCATGTGTGTTTTATTTTGGGCCTTTTCATTCCTCGCACAGCCGGTGTCATTTTTTTCAGGTTATCGATCATGCCGTCTCGCGGAGTCTTCACAGCGCCGTGGTCTGTGAGTAGATATAAGTGACACTTATCGTGTTAGCTCGTCAATGGGCTTCTCTTTCATCTCTCCAAAAGCTAAATGAGCAGTAAATGCATCGAGGAGCTTCCGCTCCGGCTCGGATCTTCACTCGTCCTCTGAGTCCTCGGCTCTCACGCGGTCCACGATGAAAAATGATAAATGGGCTTTTGCCTGAGCAGCAGTGCTTCTGTTGATTCAAATCACCATCTAACCTGAAACTGTTTCTGAGAGAGAGAGAGGAGAAGATAGGATAAGAAGGGAGGGAGCAAACACGCAGTAGGGAGCCCAGATAGGATAAAGTATGTTGTCGAGGAAATGACATCACATGGCTTCTCCGGAGGTGGGCGGAAAGTCATTTTCTGGAGCATCTCCGTCTCTGTCCTGCCTCCCCCCCTGCGCTTGCTTTATGGCTCTGAAGTTACAGCATGAGTCAGATTGGTGACTAAGAAGTCGCACTGAAATGTCTGACTCTCGCCCGCGGCGCCCCTCCGTCAGAGTTAGCGGGGTCTGCACTAATAGCCACATAACCGTCACGGGGGAACGATGATGGTGTCTGGGAACGGGTGCGCCTACGTCTCAGGGAAAGGTGAATTCCATGACAATCATTCCACAGCGTGCATAGCCAATTTAAAGAATATATTGGCTGTTGCCTCCTGACCCACACATTTGAATAGTAGCTGATTGCCTGTGGGTTTGGCTTCCATCAGAAGCCCATCTCACACACACACACACACACACAGGGTGACTCAGTCGACAAACCCTACAGAATTTCCATTTTCTTGGAGGCTAGTGGAGATGTTAAGATGAACTGGCAGTAACAGCGGGATAAAACGTAAACAGGATGCAGTTCTTGGGTTTCAGAATAACACAGCATGTTTTTCTCCTCTGCTTCCACCCGCTTCCTTTCATTCTTCCAGTTCAGACACGACGGACCAAAATTACCGCCTAATTGCCGCGCGGAACGTGGAGATCATTTTGGATTCTTATTTGTGGAGCCGATGGACCTGCTGGTGCGGCACCGCGTCCCTCTGTTCAGCTTCTTGATTCTGGCCGTGTGGCTGTGCAGATTTGTTTAGCGTCCTGTGTGTGATTGGAGGCAAACTGTGCATCTGTCCTGTAGCGCCGTGCCAAACGCGTTGATTAAAAACGAAAATGGAAAAAGCTAACCGAATGAAGCGCGCTCGTCTGCAGATGGGTGATGTGTCCATTTCCACACCGCCATACATTACACCAAAGTACATCCACCCATCCATCCACTCGTTTTCAGTAACTCCTTTTCTGGCCATGAGTGGTCCAGCATAGATTCACACTGAGAGTGAATTTAGAGAGACAAATCCTACGGGGTTTAGTAGTCAGACAGTAGCGAGAAATCCCAAATACCCAAAGTAATCCCTTGCAGACACAGTGAGAACATGCCAAACAACACAGAGACTGTAGCAAATGCCCATGATCTAGAGCTGGTCCAAGGTTTCAAAGACTCAGAAACACTGTACTATAGCTGTTTTAAGTTCTTACACACAACCAGGCCTACAGTGCTGTGCAAAAGTCTTAGGACACCATTAGTATAGCTATACCATTGTTTCAGCAATGGTATAATGACCATATATAATTATCTAGAATATTTTATAATAAATAAATGTAATATTTATTAAGACGTTGTTACTTTACCATATTTGTTTGTGATGTTGTTTCTTTCAGCTGATTTGTTTCTGCATATTACACTGCAGGTTTTCTAATATAGGGTTTCCATAGTTGTATGTACAGATTCCCAAACTGGATTGGGGACTGTGGTGGTATAGTGAATAAAGTACTGAACTATGGACCTGAAGGTTTGGGGTTCAAATCCCACCCCTGCCAAGCTGCCGGTGTTGGGTCCTTGAGCAAGACCCTTAAATCACATTTGCTTGGACTGTAAAATTGTAGCAGTTGTAAGTTATCCTCTCTGGATAAGGGTGGCTGCTTAATGCTGTAAATGCAATAGAAAAGTAAATGTACTGAATATAAATTTATTACAATACAACCAGAAAATACAGGACATTTGCATGCAGTATTAAAAAAAAAACAGAAAAATATGAGAAAAAACAACTACTGTAGGCTACAGTGGTATTTAGTATGACCTCCTTTTATGGTTTAGCAATAGCAGCATCTAATAGCTTCATTCTATATTTTATTATACTTTTCATAAAATATGTGTAATTTCTCATGGTCTATATACTTTTGTATTGTTTATTGTATTTTATTTGTGTTTTGTCTTATTTTATTTACCTTCTGTTTATTGAAACGTACAATAAATATATTAATTAGGTAACTTATTGCTAGGCTGCTCAAGGAGGTCGGGACCCATTTCGAGTATTTTAGGGAGTTTTTTCTTGCCACTGTCACCCTGGTCTTGCTCAGTTAGGGCTTTGTGCCTATATTTGTAAAGCTGTTTTAAGACAAGGCTGTGTTGTAAAAAGTGCTGTAGAAATCAGTTTGACTTGACTTGCTATATATATATATATATATATATATATATATATATATATATATATATGCTCTTTGGAACATTGTGAAATCATTTAGGTTCATATGGATCGTTATATTTTACACAAACTTGTGGAGTCCATGCAGCTCCTGTACTTGTAAAGGGGGAGCATACCAAATGCCGACTGATTATGAAATTTATCAACAGATTTTTTTTTCAGTCACATTATAATTGTACAGATAGGCATTGCAAAATATCTATGCACACCATGTATATATGTGCATAAGTGTATATGTATGTTTATAAATCCACAACTCTGTTTATATGTTGTATATATTATCTGTAGATTCTCATATATTCCCTTCCTTATATTTATAACTCTTGAACTGCTCGTTGCTACTATTTGCACTTCTGGCAGATGCTAACTGCATTTCGTTGCACTGTACTTACACTGAGCAAAGACTAAAAAGCTGAATCTATCCATTCAATTTGAGTAAAATGAAAAAAATAGAAGCATTTTCACTAGCGGTCTCAGATTTTTTGCCTCCACAGTCAATAAAACTGAATGGAAATAGTATTGAGAAGCTCTGTGAAAAGTTGAGTTTGTCTGAAAACAGGTGGGAAAACAACAACAAGCTTCTCAAGTTCCACCATTTTGCTCCGGTTGCTATGGTGATGTGAACAACTTCTCGTGCGTCCTGTCAGTGACCCGCAGTTCAGCGAAACGAAACGAAACCACTTTTTATCGACGCTTTGCCATAGAAGCTCGTTACTAAAAAGGCTGCACGGATCGTGATGTGATATTTAACCGTGTTCCCGCCTGTCAGTTCGACTCGTAACTCGGGAAGTGCGAGTTTCAGGCGCGGTGTGATATTTAAGTGCTGCACTCTTGCTGATCTCAGATCAGCCGTCCAGCTGCAGTCCCGGGCTCTGCTCTGGCCTCGGGCTGCTTTTAAGAGTCATTGGTTTAGCATAGGCCCATCTGCTTGGAGTGCTGTGCTGTTCTGCTCGATGCCTTCCCCCTTTTTTCCCCTTGCTCTATCCTTCTCTCTTCCCCAGTTACTTCTATAAATAGCGGCTGAAGTCAGAGGCTCTGCATTACAATATCGCGTCGTCAGAAGGGAAGGGCGCTCTGTGGGATTACGCGGGAGTGTTGGAACGCGTGTGTGACTTTCCTACTGGATATGTGCGCGTATGTGTGGGAGTATCTGGGGTCAGTGAATTCCAGTCCGCGCCATAGACCCACAAAGAGGGCAGTGTGTGTGTGTGTGTGTGTGTGTGCGTCCTCGTGTCCTCATCCTCCCCCGCCGTGGCTGTGGTTTCTATTACCGGGAGTAAACAGCGCAGAGTCGAGCTATTTGCTTCGCCCTCGAACGCGGTGTTAAGTTTCCTGCTTTTGCTCCGGCTCGTACCTCATACGCCGCCCGGAGGTGGAATGCGAGCGGTTGCCATGGTGACGGCAAAGCCCCGGCGAGATGGGTGACGCTTTCAGATCACGGAAACAATGGAGACGGAAAGTCACCACACTTCTTAAAAAGCCCTTCGTTTATTCATCCGGTAGGAGAAATCCCATTTTAGAGAGAGAGAGAGAGAGACAGACAGAGACGGGGGGAGAGAGAGAGAGAGAGAGAGAGAGACAGAGACTGACACCAACAGGACCAAATGGCATTAAGAGCTGGGCTTGATGCTGATTGGTTACATTTATATGCACATTCAATACATGAATAAATACTTTTTTTCCAATACTACGTAGTTTTGGCAAATGTCTTATTTCCCATTGCACAGGTACATGTAGAGTACGTTGTCTAGAACACCATTGTCTAGGACACAGCAAAAGTCTTAGGACATTAGATTAGACATACAGTACGATGCAAAAGTCTTAGGGCTCCATTGGATTTGTTGTTTTAGCAATGCTATAATGACCATATATACTGTCGGTGACTGGACCCAAAACATTCTCACTTGGATTCATCACTGCATAATCCGCTTTCTTTCTGATCTTCATTCCAGTCTTTATGAGCTTTAGCATAACTTACCCTTTTCACCCTGTTCCCCTTCTGAAAAAGTGGTTTCTTGGCTGCTACCCTTCCAAAAAGACCGTTCCAGATCAAGCTTCTCCAGACTGTAGAAGTGCCAACTTGGCATCCTGAAGAAGCTGCCAGATGCAATTGTAAGGCGAGGTTGTTTTTCATATTGTTTTCTTCATTTTTGTAAATACTGCATGCAAATTTTCTGGCTTTTCTAGTTGTATTCCAGTAAAGAGAAATTATTATGTATAGTCATGGCTAAAACAACGATATATCTAATCTAATGGTGGGCTAAGACTTTTGCACAGTACTGCACCATTGTTTTGTCAAGGGAACGTTAGCATGTAGGTTTCTGCTTTCAAGACTGCTATTCTCACTTCTGTCAGCGGGTGTTGCAAGGGTTCGCTCGTACTAGTTTTCTGTCATTCAGACATGAGTTAGACAGAAGACACATTTTTATTTCCTATAATAATTCTTAATAAGGGCTCAACGGATGTTGATCGGATTGGCCATAAACCTACCTTTAATTAATTATGGTGTTGTTGCCGTTTGTAACAGATGCGGCTGAATGAGTTAAATTCAGTCATTTGAAGGTGTCCAAATACTTTTGGTCATGCAGCGTGTAACCCGCTGTGCTAGAGCTAATTCTAGCGAGGTTTTGAATATATAAGTAGCATTCTTGCCGTGTTTTCTCATATTTCTATAAATCTAATTCCCGTTACTCTTGACGGAGATGTTTTTCTTCTTTCATTCAGCTTTGAATCCTTTCTCTGAAGCTACAGGCTTGTGTAAGAGTTTGAGCACTCCATAGCCACATGACATGGAAGTGGTGGCTGAGCAGTAAATGTACTGAAATATTAACAAAAAAATGGGATTTCAAGCCCTGGCACTGCCAGAGTGCCACAGGATGATGATGTTGCTTAAATGTTTCTCAGACCTGTACACTGTTTACAGAACATCTGGTTTCATTGGTACCTGTTTAGTTTTTGGTTTAACAGTCCTTGGTTCATCTCAGTTAGCAGTCTGGTGAGCTTTGCTTTATCGTGGAGGATATAGTCTAGGTTCTGTGAGACACCTGGACAGATGTCTTATCCGGACAGGTTTCCAGGAGTCCAGACCTGCTGCATCATTTCTAGGTTTGGGCTGGATCCCTACCTTCCTCCACACGCTTCCCACAGAGGCATGGAGAGGCGCAGAGTTTTTCTGCCCTGTTTACATATATTAATACGATCAAAGCACAGGGAAATCAGGATGGTGTCGTGCTGGGTGCATCTGCCGCCCCGTGTCCGCCGAAAAACAGCATGCTCGTTTAGTTTCAGTCACTCTATAATCTGTAGGAGCGTGTCTTCAAAAGCATTCGGGGACAGGGTGGAGCAGGAGCTGAGTAAAATTGATTTGACGGTGAGATGCCCCTGTTACCAGTCGGGGTGCGAGCGAAGGATTCATTTAGCAGCTAATGTGGCTCCTGTAAGCCCCAAATCCCCCAGTGGTCCTGTAGGACATCTGGAAGAGCAGGGTCTGCAGAGCCAGTGGTATCTCTCGGAACCCCACAACTGGATGGAGCCCAGGTGAAGTCACCTCATGTTTTTAACTCATATGCCTGTTTCTGAGAGGGAGAACATGCCAAAGTCTGCATAGATAGTGGTGGGACCAGATTCACGAAAGTGTCTTCTTCTTAAATGGAGTACTTTTTGGAGGATCTGCACTTTTTTCACGTTCACTCCACTTCATTCCCTTAATAAAATGCATACTTTTACTGTGATACATTTGACACAGATTTGACATCTGGGACAGAATGCAAGCAAGCAGGTTTGGCGAATTCGTGATCCTAAGTTGCGTTTAGATCATTGGCTGGTAAGCAGATTAATGAGCAAACGTTCTCGCCAAGCCGTGGATAAAATGTGATTTCCATTCAAGTTTAGCCGTATCAGATGGTAGCGATGGCACGAGTGATATTGCACTTGAGACTGATTTCATGATGGAAGCAGAAATAGATTCGACTCCATTTCTAATCCAGAGAATAATGACACCCGTGGCCATATTTGCAAGAAATGTTTTCATGTTGGAGTGAGAGACTATTGGCACACGGTGGCCTCACGGCTCCAGCATCCCCGGTTCGATCCCGACCTTGGGTTTTCTGCCGACCAAGCTCCTGTAGGTTTATTGGTGTTGCTAAATTGCCCTTAGCGTGTGGGGGTGTGTGCCCTACAATGGATTTGCGCAATGTCAAGGGTTGTTCCCGCCTTGCGCTCTGTGTTTATGGCTAGGCACCGCCTCAACGCGACCCTGGCAAGGATTAAGCAGATAAGAAATGCATGAACGAAAGATTATTCGTATTATCATGTTTACCCAAAGAAGCACATTGAGGCAATTTAAGATTAATAAAGCCGCAGCATTAATGTTATTGATGAGAATTGACATTAAGCCTGTTCAGATACCGTTTCTGATCATGAAAACCTTGTTTTTCCTTGAGGTGTAAGGTAGGCTCCATTTTTAAGGTAGCTTACAGGCTTCACAGGATAAACTTCATAATTCCCTAAAAATTCTGACCGCTTGCTTTTTAATTAGCAGCGTTTACTTGTACTTTTATTTGTAATACTTTGAAATCAGATACTTTCAGGTACTTTATCCGCCACTGGTTTTTCTTAACTTCATTCATAAGAAAAAAGTTACAAAAATGTATTTAAATAACTTCTTAAGAATGATCTTTTTTCTTAACTCTTAAGAACAAGTCTAAGACCAAGTGATATTCTTGAAAAACAATGTTTTCATGACCTTACAGTAGCCTCACCCAAGGAGGTTTGGTCCCTTTTTGAGTCTTTCTCCCTTATAACATTTAGGGAGTTTTTCCTTGCCACTGTCGCTTTGAGACAATGCTCCATTCTAAAAAGCGCTAAAGAAATAAATCTGACTTGGCTCACACTTGGCTGTAAGAGTTGACGAGGTACAGAAATGAAAAAGGAACATCTTTTATCGAATTTTTTATCGTAAGAAAATCGAATCGTGAGCATATAGGAGTGTATCATTGACCTCTGTGTACCTCTGTACCGCCCCCCGTCTCAAACTGGAGGACTGGGTAATATTATATGTAGCCCTGAATAATAAGCAGTAAAGTCAAACTGCTCCAGAAAGGCTGAAAGTAGAGTTCAGCACAAACTATTAAAATGCTGCTAAAGGTTTAATGAATCCTGACTAAAACCAGGTCAGGCTCTAATCACGCCAAAGGCGAGCAAACAACGTAGCCCGATCACGCGTGCAGCATGCTGGAAGCTGTGGCGTATGAACCGCGTCCTGAACGAGACTGTTTTACTGCTCCCTGATCACACACGGCTTCTAATGCAGCTGCCTCCTGTAATAAACTTATTATGTACTACCGGTAGACATAATACCCATAATGCCCGGACGTGACTCTGGATATCCATCACCCTTCCTGTCCTCCTCTGTTTCTGTTTCTGTTTCTGTTTCACTCTTCCAGTGCTTTGCAGGTCTCTGTGTTTAAACACAGTGCATTTTGGGAAGGCTTGTGATTAACTGCACTATTAACCAGAGTCATTAATGCAGAGCAGCAAATCCCTGTCCACGTTGTTAGAAAATGCTAATTGACCTTTGGAGCATTTTAGCGGAGGAAAGCCTTTCTCTTTATGCATGATCATTAGGCAGTCCATGTTTGTTATTATTTTTATTATTATTGTTATTGTTATTATTATTATTTTATTTTGTTTGTTATTTTGGTAAGAACCAGCTGCTGAACGTTCCTGAGGGCCTGGTTTCTCACAGATGTTATCATTATTATGAATAATTATTGTTATTATTATATATAATTGTTGTTGTTATTATTATTAACAATAACGATAATAACAACAACAATAATTATTGTTGATGATAATAATAATAATAATAATAATAATAATAATAATAATAACAACAACAGTAATTATATATAACAATAACAATAATAATAATAGCAGCTAGACAAGTCATCCTATTATTATTATTATTATTATTATTATTATTATTATTATCATCAACGATAACAATTATTGTCGTTGTTATTATCGTTATTGTTATCATTGATAATAATAATAATAATAATAATAATAACAGCTAGACAAATCATCCTATTATTATTATTATTATTATTATTATTATTAATAATAATAATAATGATGAATTATTAACAGAGGCCCTGTGCTCCTTAAACATGTTGTCTCTTTTAATTTTGGCAACTTATTAATTAGGTAGCCTAGTTTAATTCTTACATGTACCATCTAGGCTACCCAAGGAAGTCGGATCCCTTTTTGAGTCTTGGTCCTGCCAATGGATTTTCCTTATGACATTTAGGGAGTTTTTCCTTGCCACTTGCTCAGTTACGGCTTTGGGCCTAGATATTTGTAAATTTGCTTTGAGACAATACTACGTTGTAAACAGCGCTACAGAAATATATTTGACTTTGTCTTTGTGGTGCTGCATAAAGTGCTGATGTTTCACATTCTCCTCATTTCCTCTGGTACATGCCATACTGAAACATGTCAGTAAGTGGATTCAGTTCTCTAAACTGCACGGTGTCACACCAGACAATCATTCCAGTACTGTGCAGAAGTCTTAGGCCACCATTAGATTTGTTGTTTTTTGCAATGGTATAATGGCCATATGTAACACTGTTGTATGATTGGCCCAAAAACATTCAGACTTGAATTGGTCATTCCATAATCCTCTTGTCCACTGATCTTCACTCCAATCTTCGTGAGCTTTAGCAGCCTTTTCACCCTGTTGCCCTTACCAAAACTTTTTCCAAAAGACCATTCCTGATCAAGCTTCTCCCAACTTGGTTGACTGGGCATCCTGATAAAGCTGCTATTGCTCCAGTGTAAGGGGAAACATTAATAGCTGCCACTGTAGCCTATAGAAGCTGATTTAATCCTGATTTTAATACTGCATAGAAATGATATGTATTTTCTGGCTGTATCCTGATAAAGAGACTGAGAAATAATTATATCTGGTCATTATATCTTTGCTAAAACAATGGTATATCTAATCTAAGGGTGGCCTAAGACTTTTGCACAGTACTGTAGGTCATCGATTAACTGATGAACTGATGAATGAATGAGTTATTACCCAACGATCTAACTCTTTTTTATAATTAGCGTGTTTGGCTGCATTGGGAGGCTGTTGCTTTATCGCTGCGCTGTGTTTGTTTGGCTGCTGTTTGTTTCCCCGTCACTTAAGAGGTTGAAAGGCCGTCGCTGTTACACATTCAGTCTGAAGTGCAGTTCATTTTGCTCTCATAAACGTGCACCAAAGGCTGATTTAATGGCGTGGCTGAAATGAAAGCTCAGGTTTCCGCTCGGTGAATAACGGATTCTTATCTCACGTGCGCTTTATCATCACTGGAGCATGTTTGTCGTGATTTCAGAATCAAAGGCGATGATTAATTCTTCTGCTGAGCGGCTTTTCTCTGACTGACGCCAGTCGCTGCACAGAGCTGCAATAAAGACAGACTTTAAAAGGGTCTGTTTCTATTGAGGGTGGCTTTAGCTCGAGCTTTGGGTGACACAGAACCAGCTCGTCGGTTCTTCTTCAGTTAACCCTGAGTGCAGCCTGCAGGGAAGGACAAGAGATCAAGTCCTCCAAGCAGAACGTGGACACAGCGTCTCCGCCAAGGCTGCAGCATTGAACAGGGCTGTACAGATGTGAGCGCAGTCCACCCTTAAGGAGGTCACTTGTCTCTGTTACGCTTTTTCAGTCGACATGGTCTCGATCGTGCTGCTGGACACGGAAGAAGTCCGGTGAACCTTTTTATTGAACGGTTCACAATGCTGCCGGGTTAAAGGGTCTAACCATTATAGAATGAGACGTGAGAGTTTCCTTATGTCTATGCCGTTTTTTCATAGACAGATAGATGGATAAATAGTTAGAAAACTTTATTAATGCTGAGGGAAATTGAAATGGTTCCAGCAGCAGGAACATGGAACGCTGCACATCACTAACATACTGTATATTGCACAACTTCCAGTGTCAATATAAAATAAGGAACATATAAATGGAAAAGAATAATAATGAAAGGATGTACAGATATGGAGTAAAATACAGTAGGATCATATATAATAATGTATATATAGTAATATATAAAACAAAATAATAATAATATAAAATCTTGGGCATTTAGGGATCCATCCAGAATTGATACAAAAGGTAGGGCAAAATACTTTAAAATTTTTAATTAAATTAAGTAACATTACATTATTTAATTTCATAATAGTTCAGTTATATGCATAGTTTAAATTCTGTGTTCAATTACATTTTTATATAATTTAATTTGATTCTTACATATAACATGGTTGGGCTTACTTTTGAGTCCTCCCAAGGATTCTTCCTGATGATATTTAGGGAGTTTTTCCTTGCCACTGTCAACCTAGGCCTGCTGCTTTGAGACATTGGTCTATTGTAGCTCTATAGAAATAAATCTGACTTTGATTTTTACTTTTAAAGCTGAATGGTGTAATGATCAGCTAATGAAGTGTCAGAACCCAGCGACCCTGACCTAGATGAACAGGTTGAAATAGGGAAAAGATACAGTATAGCAGACAAAAAAACCTGCATTTTTAAGGTCAAGTCAAGCCAAGTCAGATTTATTTATATAGCGCTTTTTACAATGGAGCATTGTCTCAAAGCAACTTACAAGTTTAGATTATTTCCTAATAACTACGTCCAATCCCAAATTGAGCAAGCCTAGGGCGGACAGTGGCAAGGAAAAAACTCCCTAGTTCTAGGAAGAAACCTTGGGACCTTAGGGGACCAAGACTCAAAAAAGGGACCCAACCTCCTTGGGCGGCGTAGATGATAAATCTAAGAGCGAAACTAAAGTCATGGAGTCAAAGTTCGAATAAAAATGTGAAGTATGCACATCGACATTAAGTGGCCCGGGTATGGTGGGGCTTGGAGCTGATGACGGAAGCAGCTTGACTGGAGCGCCATCAGATGAACATCATGTGTGGGGCTGGAACTGGTACCGGAACACAGCTCGGAGAGAAAACAGAAAATGGAATTAGTTATTTATTGATTAAGAGCACAGTGTCTATTAACAATCACTGATGCCATGTGTAGCATGAGGACCCCGGGCAGCATTAGCTATAGCAGCATAGCTAGAAAGAGGAAGAACTTGTAGGAAACACAGCCAAGAGGGATCACATGAGACATTGGCAACCCCACGAGCGGCAGAAGACAGCAACCCAACGTCTCTGATCACCATAAGACTCTTTGACTATGAACCCCCAGCTCTGCCCTTATTCTAAGGCAAGGATGCATGAGTCAAGATCACGAGGACCGAAGCCCAGTTCAGCCAGACCGCCCACTCGACACTCCCGGCTTAGCGGACAAGGCAGGCAGGCCAGACATGACTCCAGACTCCGGCCCCAGTGACCCAAGGCATGCATCCTGGTCTAAATCTAGTCAAAAACCTGTGTAAATAAGTGTGTCTTTAGCCTAGACTTAAAACTTTGGAGGGTGTCTGAATCTCGAAAGAAAGTGGGAAGTTTATTCCATAAACTTGGTGGTAGTAACTTCAGGCTCCTGTAGATGGCGTTGTACCAGGACGATCTGACTACACATACCTGCGGGGCATGCGACCGTATTCATAGACTGAGCAGAGGTGGTACAGTGCAGTGAATGTCTCGTACGATGTGTGGAAAATGGCCCACATGCTGATCTTAAATTCTGGCCAGAATCATGGAGCTGTTACACACTAAGTATGTTTCAGTCACACTTGACTTTTGCCCAGTGGGTATATAAGTGGTTTCATTAGTGGCAATTGGTAGACATTTGCAGTTCTGAAAATACCTTGTGTATTTTGGACTGAGCCCCTGCTTTGAGAGCAGTATCCACGGGCTGCAGGGACTTTTTTGAACTCTCCTTTATGTCGTCGTTTATCACATGGAAATATTTGGGCTGATAACAGATTCCCCCCAATCCAATCTGCAGGCCATCGTTCATCCGGGAAAAGAATTACTCTAAATGAATGGCCCGACTGCAGGTGCCAAATTTACTGAGTGCTTGCTATTTGTCATAGGCACACCCCATCATGTCCTGTCTTGCTCTCTCTCTCGGGGTCCGAGGGTCCACAGTAGAGGACGCAAGCAGAGGAGGATGACTTCATGTGAGAAGGCGTTTGAACTCGGGTTACAGCCGTGTTGGTCGTTTCGGTGGCGCTGCAATCTGAACGCTGTGTGCTGGATCTGATATTCATGACCCAGCAGGACGTTCAGTTCCTTCTGGAGTCAATCTCAGACCAAGCAGAGCAGTTTGGATCTCCAGCTGAGGTGAGAGTTGGGAGCAGCTGGGAGCAGTCAGCGACCCCACTGCCAAAGCCAAATGAAAGGAGACAGAAATAGAGAGAAATGCTCCGGCGTGCCTTCATTTGCTGTTTGTGTCATTTATTCTGTCGCTGGTTTCCTGTTCCTTTGCGTACTTGTCAGCGGTGCCGATGCACGAGCGGGCACAGTGGTGATGCGGAGTCAGAGATGAACCGCTGTCAAGAGGAAATTTGCTTAAAGTCTTAGGGGATATGATATCAAATATGAATGTGTGGATCACGCCAAATGTGTGTTTTATTAAACGCAGAGCAGTCTTATATAAATACAGCCGCTGATCAGACTGATCTGAGAACTGTCTGAGCCTGACCTGACGTTCTACTGACATGACATTGTTCCACAAGCATAACTGCAGTACAGTACAAAAGTCTTAGGCCACCATTTGATTTGTTGTTTTAGCAATGGTATAAAGACCATACATCATTATGTCTCAGTTTCTGTGGTATTTAAAAAGTGACAAAACCAGAAAAACAGCTTCTATAGCCTACAGTGGTGAATATTTACACTTGAGCAATAGCAGCACATGGCAGGATGCCAAGTTGGCCCTTCTACAGTCTCAAGAAGCTTGACCAGGATTTGTCCTTTGGAACGGCAGCACCCAAGAAACCACTTTTTCAAAAGGGGTACAGGTTGAGAAGATAAGAAATGCTAAAGCTCACAAAGATTGAAACGAAGATTAGTGGAGAAGAACTTTTTGGGTCCAATCTGTGGTGGAAAAATTGCAAACGTGGAGGAACAAGGTCACACAGACACAGGTGCTGGAATGAAGGAATAGACAGTTTTATGGTCTGCGCAGAGATCAACCCAAATACAATGAAGCAGTTGTATATGAGCGGATGAGAAGCTCCTCTCCTTTTGTACTATTGAAAAAGGTTCTGACATGCACTGTGTTGATAACTTGTAGGTTATAGTAACTTTTCTAGCGATAACATATAGACACTCTTTGTTCTCCTGAGAACAGTACATCCCTTGAAGGCCATGACCCTTATCTACACTCTCCCTTCTCCCTTTCCCACAACTGAAATTTCTTTCACATGGCTGGCATCACATTACTCAAAATCTGAAATAGACCAGCTCCCACCCTGAGGAGCACTGGGACTTAGGAACACACCTCTGAGAAAGCTGAAGTGGATCCGGATAAATGCTCGCAGAAACAGTAACTGAGGTCTCTGGACTTCATGGGTGTCAGTGAACTGGGCTTTATGATGCCAGTTAACTTGAACACAAATCTGAGACCTCCCTAGAAATGGGAACCCTTGCTGGTAGAGCATGCTTTATCAGTGCTGAGCCTCTGAGGTTCGTGTCCCACCTCTAGCGAGGTGAGGCCTTGCTCCGTCAGTTTCTGGAAGCGTAAGTCCAGGTGGTCGCGTTCCGTACAGTTTCCTGCCTCTGAATGAGAGCATGATGATCTGGTCTGATTCCTCTGTGTTGGTCTTTGTTTCAGTGGAGCGCAGACGCATCTTCATGCCCTTAAGCCAAGCTCTTTTTTTCCCTAACCAAAGCCATAAACAAACAGAGTCCTCCTCCAGACCTCCTCTGACCTCCGTTTATGGAGAGAGGAGCGCGTCGGCTCGCTCAAACTCAGGGAGGAGGCCGGAGGCAGAGGTGACCTGCTCCCGATAGACAAACCCTGCTGCTCGGCTTTTGTGTGGAGAGAAACTGGGTGTATGGAGGCAGCCGTGCGTGTCATAGGCCCAGATGTAGAAGCTGCAGAGCCGGCAGCAGTTTGCTTTTTATTGTGCGAAAACAAAAGCCGAGAGCGCTCCCCAAGTCCTCCGTCAAAGAGACCAACTCCATTAAAGAGACGTTTTAAGAGCATTTTCGGCGAAGGGCCTCGTTTGCTTAAGGAGCCTAGTTTGTTTAGGCGGGTTTGAGTAAGGCGGGTGGGATCCAGCTGCTGCTCACACGGACCTCAGCAAGTCCAGTACTGAGATTTTGAGACAACACACACACAGAATAGCTCGACTAACACAGCTTCTTCCTGTACGAGGTTTAGGAATATCTGAAATACATTATTGTAAATAAAAATATCTAGCACCAAGTTACAAAAATTGAAAGCTGCAATAAAGTGAAATAAAGTATTAAGACACAGAAATGATCAAGTAAAGTACAGATAGTAACAGTAACAAAGTACTTTCCAACCACAAACCACAGGCTGGGCTTGCGGCGTAACTACCGGTGCTGCAGTTACAGGGCCCGGTGAGAGACTGGCATCCCATCCATAGAGTATTCCATTCTGGAATACTCCCTTACCACCCTGACCAGGATAATCAGGTTCAAAAATGGAACGTCTTTCTTTAAAATTAAAAGTTTACTTTATCAGTACCTCCGTGGATGAGAATATGTGCAAGTTGCCGCCTTCTTTTTTTTCCTGAACATCTGACTCATAGCTCTCAGAACTTGCGCCTAACAGATCAGAAAACTTGAACAACATGCTTCCGAAATGCAGTTACTAATGAGCATTTCCATAAACAGTGGCAAAAGATCCCACTGAGCGAAGGAGGCATCTAGTGCAGCTTTTGTCACCAAGTTTCAGTCTTAGAACTCGGTTGCCGTAGGATGCACGAGTAAAGACCTGACAAATTAATTCCTGGTAGATTTAATATTATACTAAATATAAGTCGGTATACCTCAGCTTGCTGTAGGCGTCCATGCTTTCTAGCACATTTCCGTCGGATGGCGGAGCGACTTTGTGAATTAAAACACTGCTCGCTGTGACCGTATTTAGAGGTCTTACGGAGACTGTGAGCCACTGTTTTGCTGCGTGCTGCACGAGGTGTTGTAAGACGGCTCTAGGAGCAGCCATAAATGTAACCAGCTCTTTGGAGACGGGTCTGAGAAATGTAGATGGCAGCAACGCAGGATGAAATTGCACCTCATTTGAACCGGGTTCAATTTTCAATCCATTAACCTGTGGGTTCAGATCTCAGCTCGTGACAGATGCGAGGAAAAAGCTAGTAAAATGTGCTCGGCACTGAAAATTGATCTGATGCTCGGCCTTTTCGAGGCCGTGAGCCGAGGACATGAATAAGCTTGAGAGGAGGAGGATGCGGCGACAGAATGGAGGCCTGTGGCATCTTCTCCTTCACTGCACTCTGCACGGGTCCAGTGAGAGGACCAGGGCACCTACCCACAGGCCCTCCTCTCACTACTGAAGACTGGCTCGCTGTGACTCAGTGTGTGTGTGTGTGTGTGTGTGTGTGTGGAGCCCAGTGCCTTGTAGGACTTGTTTCAACCTTGTTTCAAAGCTGTTCCAGACCAGTACCACTGAGTCGTTCCACCAAAGTCACCACCATTCGGTGTCAGTGTCATTTTCTTACAATTGATTTATTCCCACAGTTGATTTATTCACACCAACCTGCTTGCCTATTGTAGATTCACTCTTCCCAGCCTGGTGCAGGTCTACAATTTTCTACATGGTGTCAATCAACAGCTCTTTGTTCTTGGCCATGGTTGAGTCTGGAGTCTGACTGTTTGAGGCTGCGGACAGGTGTCTTTTATACAGCTAACGAGGTCAAACAGGTGCCATTAATACAGGTAACGAGTGGAGGACAGAAGAGCTTCCTAAAGAAGAAGTTACAGGTCTGTGAGAGCCAGAAATCCTGCTTGTTTGTGGGTGACCAAATACTTATTTTCCACCATGATTTACAATTAAATTCTTTAAAAATCCTACAATGTGATTTCCTGGATTTTTTTCCTCATTTTGTCTCCCATAGTTGAAGTGTAGCTATGATGAAAATTACAGACCTCTCTCATCTTTGTAAGTAGGAGAACTTGCACAATCAGTGGCTGACTAAATACTTTTTTGCCCCACCGTATATAGTACTGTGCAAAACTCTACATTACATTACAACCATTACATTAGATTGGTTTAGTAATGGTGTAATGACCATATATAATTATTTCTCAGTCTTTTTATTAGAATACAACCAGAAAATACAGGAAATTTGCATTTGTATTGGGGGGAAAAAACAGCTTCTGTAGGCTACAGTGAGAGTATTTAGTGGGACCTCTCCTTACACTTGAGCAATAGCAGCTTCTGGAAGCTTCATCGGGATGCCAAGTACAGTCTGAAGAAGCTTGATCATTAATGGTCTGTTTGGAAGGGTAGAAGCCAAGAAGCCACTTTTTCATAAGGGGAACAGGGTTAAAAGGCTAAGATCTGCTAAAGCTCACAAAGACTGGAATGAAGATCAGTGCAAAACAGTAGACTTGTTGCTAAAACAACAAGTCTAATGGTGGCCTAAGACTTTTGCACAGTACTGTACATGACTTCAACCACCTTTCCAACGAATTGAGGAGTCGTCAGTCCATCTTGCTTAACTTAATACGTGATAAAACAAATCACATGTGGGTTAGACCCAAACTTCGGGACCCTCCTCTTCCCCTGGGCGTGATGAGCTGAGGGAGTGCAGTTGCCTTTTGTTTATTGCTGTTGTTCTGAAGCCTGGACTGATGGCTCGACATGAACTGCTTACAACAGAGCAAGCTCATTAAGCATTCAGTTTACCAAGCCTTCCACGCTAATCAGATTCAGAGCTGCGTCCCTCTGTCAGTTCGTATCATCCGCTCGCGCAGTCACGCCGCCGCCCCACCTTTCTGAAGGGCGGCGAGGGCCAAAGCCAGCGCAGCTGTTCTCTTCACCGCCTCACCTCAGACTGAAAAGTATGGCATATATGGGGAGGGGGGGTTTCCAAGGCAACAGCGTTCCTTCCTAATGGCCAAGTGAATTTCTCTGGAATCCGAGCGAATGGCTGTTTACCTCCTTTTTTTTCCCCACGTCGGCCATCTGCTTTCAATCAGAGGCCATTTCCTGTATGGACTGAAATGATGCCTCATCCTGGAATAAGCCGAGGAAAGTAGCTGTCAAGTCTGGTAGATCTGCTCTGAATGGGTTTTACCCAATTTCTCTACTATCACCCTGAAACCTGGAGCTTCTGATGTAGAGGGAGTTGGTGAAGCCTGTAAGATATCAGATTAAAAAAATCCAACAACCATGCAGCTACAGCACCTGTATGTACACAGGAGCGATTCCACGCTGTAAATAGTGGGTCCATCCTTAAATTCTGGCACCTGTCAATCAAACACATGCTCAGAAGAATAGCTCGAGCCTCTGTGGTGCCCCAGGCTGTCTAAACAGGAGAAACAATAAACCTGTGGACCACCAACATCCAGCCAGTCTGGAAAACAAGGTTTTACTCTGGAGCCTTATGCTCTAGCAGTCAAGCCTTGGTTGTTTTTCAGGAAACACTTCAGAAGGGGCTGTATGTGTCTGAATTAGGTCATGTGGGTGTTCTTGCAGCATTCAGGCGTCGTCCCACCCACTAAAATACAGTATGTCAGTAGTACAACCCCAAATCAGAAACCTGAATATGCAAATATAAATAAACAGTGTTTTTCACGTTTACTTTGACCTTTATTTCATTGCAGACGGTGGGAACCCAAGATATTTCATGTTTTGTCTGGTCAACTAATAAACATCCATTCCTGCTTCTTAGGACTGTAACACATTTAAAAAACGTTGGGATGGGGCAATTTAGGCCTTTGAGGTAATGGAGTTAAAATACTAAATAATGATCTGATTTCAAACAAGTGATATCAACAGGGGATCATAATCTTAAAAGCAGTATCCATGAAAGGCTTTGAGGAGCAAAGATGGTCAGAGGATCTCCAGTTTATCAACAAATGTGTAAGAAAATGATCGAAATGTTCCTCAAGAAAGACTGGAAGGGATTTATATATTTCTCCCTCTACAGAGCATAATATCATTAAATGATGCAAGGGATCTGGAGGAATTTCAAAGCTTAAAGGGTAAAGATACAAACCTAAAATGAAGAGGGGTGATCTCCGCTCCCTCAGACGGCACTGCATCAAGAACAGTCAATCAATAGCTGATAGAACCACATGGGCAAGGGATTCCTTTATCAAACCTTTATCAAGCTCTACAATACAGAGTTACATTCACAGATACCACTTAAAACATTACTGTGCTAAAAAGAAGCCTTATGTTATAACCATGTCCAGAAGGGGCGTCGGCTTCTCTGGGCTCGGAGGCATCTGGGATGGACCATCATACAGTGGGGACGGGGATTGTGCTCAGACCCATCAGTATAACAGATCTTTTTTGGATGAAATGGACCCTGTGTGCTCCGGACCAAAGATGGAAAAAAGGACCATCCAGACTGTTATGAGGAACAAGTCCAAAAACCAGGCTCTGGAATGGTATGGGGTTGGGTCAGGGTCCTTGGTAAAGGTCATTTTCAGTTCTGTGATGCAGCACTAATGCAGAAAAAGACTGAGATTTTAGAGCAACATAAGCTGCCTTCAAGACAACATCTTTTCCAAGGACGTCTGCATT
Source organism: Ancistrus triradiatus (assembly GCA_025084515.1). Taxonomy (NCBI): domain Eukaryota; kingdom Metazoa; phylum Chordata; class Actinopteri; order Siluriformes; family Loricariidae; genus Ancistrus; species Ancistrus triradiatus. Next base: position 102,082 of record JAJAGP010000798.1, on the reverse strand, counting down.
TTCCATGCATTTGACCTGTTTCAATCACATCATTATTTAGTATTTTAGTAGCCCTAATCGTCCCCGTCCCAACCTTTTTGGAACGTGTTGCAGGTCTATAATGCAGGAATGAATGTTTATATACAAGTGAAATGAAGTTGAAATGTCTAGGGTTCATACTGTCTGCAGTGAACTAAAATCAAAGGTCATATAAGGAACACTGCGTTTTCCATACCGTCCCAACTTTTTCTGATTTGGGGAATGAAAGTGAGCGAGCGAGTGAGTATCTGATGCGCTGTGATGGATTGGAACTCTGTCTAATGCGTTTCCATTCCAAACATGACCCATCAGTGTACAGCAGTGTCTGAAACTTTATCTGACCTCCACCCTAACTGCTGTCTGCACCTTTAAGTCAAGCAGTGGCACAGTTATGTCGACAAAGTATTTAAACGTTTTGTAGGTGCGGACGTAGAAGCTGCTGTCTCCATAATGCGTTTACATCATCCTGAGATGTTGTCCATGTTCTGTGAGTAAGGGCTACAAGTGTCAATCTGGTGGGGAATAAATTAATGAATCGAAAAACTGCAAAATCGGTTCAGTCGCTCTGACTTCACTTTACGGACAAATCAGACCCTGATGGCTTCTCTTCCTCTGCTGTCTGCTCTGTGGTCCTCGTGTTTTGTCTCGGTTGCCTCTGGTCTTTTCATTTTCCGTCCTCACAATTCGAAGAGGGAGGAAAAGAGAAAACTTTTTTCTATGAAGCTCTATTCCGGTATTTTTAGGAGGTGGACACGCTCAATAAAATGCTTCACAGCTGGAAATATGTGCTGGAGATGAAATTATTTTTTCCAGCACGCACCGAGGTCTTCAACTTGTTTAGGCCATGATGATCAAATCTGCTTCTGTAGCTTTAAACTGATTTTCCTCAGGCGCTGGTTTGCTGTGTTTAATGCATTCCTGCATCTAGTCTGTCTGTTTATGAAGAGCATTCATCTTCAGACCATCTGTGATTATTGATGAATCACATGCCGTGTTGGTGTGGGGCGATGATCACTGTGGGTGGAGATATGTGAGGGCATATGTGTGTGTGTTGATGTTAGACTCTTACATGTATATCCATGCATTAATGCCCATCTTCCCCTTCTCTCCTCTACAGTTCCTCAGGGAGTGATCCGGAACGGAGCTTGTATGATGAACCCGGGCCTCTTCCCAGGAATTCGACCCCTTCCTATCAATCCTATCGGCAGCAGAGCAGCTGCCGTCCGGTCAGTCCCGCCTCTTTTTCTAGATTCAAAATCTGCCCACCTTTCCAGGTGGTCCACTAGCGCTTTTGTACGTGACTTGTGAATGGGGCAAAATGTGCATTACTAAATAGATTCAGGTCGGTGGAGACCATATTAAACCATAATTACTTTTTCCGAATAAAAGCCCCAATCTTTCCTATTACATCAAGTATCACGTTCAGATCAGCTTGCCTTTCCCTACAGATACAGACCCAAGTCCTGCATACACTACATGATGTGCTGAATAATGAATCACACACACTATGTACCGAGTACTCTAAGTGGACTGACTTTCATCAGGTAAATCATTCATAAGCCTAAAGCTGAGTGCCCAAGTGCTGGTCCTGAGTGTCGGTCCTTGGTTTTGGTCTCTGGTGGAGGTCCTGAGAGCTTTTCCTCAGTGCAGGACCGGAGTGCTGGCTCAGTGCCACTCCCGAGTGCCAGCTCTGAATGCAGGTCCTTGGTTCTACTACCAAGCACTGGTCTCGAGTGCCAATCCTGACTGCAGGTCCTTGGTTCTGGTACCAAGTACCAGTCCCGAGTGCACGTCCTTGGCGCTGGTTTCTAGTGGAGGTCTTTCTCAGTGCGAGTCCTATTTGCCAGTTCTGAGTGCCGTACCTGATTGGAGGTTCTTGGCGCTGGTTTCTAGGGGGTCCAGAGTGGAAGTGCTGATTGCATGTCCTTGGTGCTGGTCCAGAGTGCAGGTCCTTATTTCCAGTCCTTGGTGCTGGTACAGGACTGGCAATCGGGAGTGGCACACAGGAAACAAGGACCTGCACGATCCTTGTTTCGTGTGTGCCACTCCCGATTGCCAGTCCTGAGTGCTTATCCTGAGTGCAGGATCCTTAGTGCCGGTCCCGAGTGCTAGTACTGAGTGCAGCCTTGGGTGCTGACTGTGAGTGCTGGACCTTAGTGCCAGTCCTGAATGCAAGTCCTTTGTTCTGGTACCAAGTGCCAGTCCCGAGTGCAGGTCTCAAGTGCTAGGCCTGAGTGCAGGTCTTTGGCGCTGGTTTCTAGTGGAGGTCTTTCTCAGCGCGAGTCCTATTTGCCAGTTCTGAGTGCCGTACCTGATTGGAGGTCCTTAGCGCTGGTCTCTAGGGGGTCCAGAGTGGTGGTGCTGAGTGCTGTACTTAATTGCATGTCCTTGGTGCCAGTCCAGAGTGAAGGTCCTTATTTCCAGTTCTTGGTGCTGGTACAGAGTGCAGGTCCTTATTTCCTGTGTGCCACTCCCAATTGCCAGTCCTGAGTGCTTATCCTGAGTGCAGGATCCTTAGTGCCGGTCTCGAGTGCTAGTACTGAGTGTAGTCCTTGAGTGCTGACTGTGAGTGCTGGACCTTAGTGCCAGTCCTGAATGCAAGTCCTTTGTTCTGGTACCAAGTGCTAGGCCTGAGTGCAGGTCCTTGGCGCTGGTTTCTAGTGGAGGTCCTTCTCAGTGCAAGTCCTAATTGCCAGTTCTGAGTGCCGTACTTGATTGGAGGTCCTTGGTGCTGGTCTCTGGGGGTCCAGAGTGGTGGTCCTGAGTGCTATACCTGATTTTATGTCCTTGGTGCCGGTCCAGAGTGCCAATCTTGAGTGTAGTCCTTGGATGCTGATCATGAGTGCTGGACTAGATCCAGTCCTGAATGCAGGTCCTTGGTTCTAGTACCGAGTGCTGGTCCTTAGTGCCAATCCAGGGAAGTTGTGTATTCTCTACTCCTCCCCTCGATGATGCAGGACTAAGGGAATCCAGTTTCTGTGACTACTTAAGGCTCATTTTGTTTGTGTTTCTATGTATCATTGGAATTAACTGTTTCATTAATATACATATTTTAGTTAGGGTTATTTCTTGCATTAAATCTACCTCTGGTAAAGTGTGTCAGTATTTCTGCAGCTGTTTGTTAAGTGTGTGTGTGTGTGTGTGTGTGTGTGTGTGTGTGTGTGTGTGTGTGAGAGAGAGAGACTGAGATTGGACACCTATCACCCAGAAACCTAATCTTCTGGTTTGCTAAGGATATTCTGCTATTACACGGCGCCGGCAGAACCTCATCCGGCAGTGTAATAGAACGTGTAAGGTTAACACATATGCACTGCCGCGCGTTTCCACACTCCACTCTCTGATATGTTAACCTACTCCGCCTGACAGATTGTATCGCGGGCATCCTGTAAGATGAGTGACGCCGCATTTAAGCATTAATAATTAAGCCTGTTTGCACCGTGGCTATAATTCATGAGTCATAAATGCAGGAAGGAGACGGGATGTGGTCTGTGTTCTCCAAGCTCGCAGGCCATGTGAATGTTTATGTGGAGCCGGCACAGAACGCAGGACCGTGGGCTTACCTCTAAAGTCACGAAGCCCTGACCGGTCTGATTTAGAAGTCGTTTCATTAGCCTAATTTGTAGACGAGGGACATGAATGGAAATAAATGCGCTCCTTTGCCATTTCTCGGTATTACTTCTCCATTAAAACGAGGCCATTTTTGTAATCCACCTCCATTAATTAGTGTCATAATAGCGCTGTTGTGCAGCTGGAGAGGTGCTTCAAAGCTGAAGTGCATTTCAAGGCCAGACATGAGAAATGAGAAGTGTGTAATTTCATTAGCTCGTGACTCACGATAGACTTCCTGCTAAAAACATCGGAGACGCGCAGAGCTGGTCGCCAGCCTCACCAGTATAAACCAGGAACAGACCAGCAATCACAGTATAAGTCAGAAAATGAATTAGAAAGACAATATCTGTATTGTAGGTGACAAATGGGCTCGAAGTACTACAGTTTGGTCTCATCCTTAATTTTACTCCGGATAAGGTGAACTCGGAAATGTTTTGTGAGACCAGCCAAGTCTGATGTGTCTGTCTGAGGCAACGTTACTTATAAACTGAACGTATAATTAATTATAAACTGAATATCATTCAAACAGAATAAATCAGTGCTTTCTCTACAGGCCTGAATAAAATCTGCACTCTGATTGGCTAACAGAGAAAAACAAGTTCCTGCTCTGGTCGTTCAGGATCCAATCAGTGAACACGTTTTATTTTGAATCGTCTGACCAATAAAAAGGGACAGAATGGATGATTTTGTATATATTTGACTTTATGGGGTGATTCTGACTAAAAGAAGGGAAACATTATCATAACCATCATGTGCTTGCAGAAGTTACAGTGCCTTAGTTTAAGACTATAATATAGTAATCAGTTTAGACTATATGTTATTTAATTTTATATTATACAAAATATATGATTAAATATCTTGTTTATTAGTATATACCATGTATAATGAATGATAATAACTAATAACTAATTTTTGGTCTTGTCTCAGTCTCTGCCACTTTCGGTCTCGGTCTTGACTCTGACTCGACTGCTACAGCGGTGCTTGAAAGTTTGTGAACCCGTTAGAATTTTCTATATTTCTGCATATGTATGACCTAAAACATCAGCAGATTTTCACACAAGTCCTAAAAGTAGATAAAAAGAGAACCCAGTTACACAAATGAGACAAAAATATTATACTTGGTCATTTATTTATTGAGGAAAATGATCCAATATTACATATTAGTGAGTGGCAAAAGTATGTGACCCTTTGCTTTCAGTATCTGGTGTGACCCCCCTGTGCAGCAATAACTGCAGCTAAACGTTTCCTGTAGCTGTTGATCAGTCCTGCACACCCGGCTTGGAGGAAATTTTAGCCCATTCCTCCGTACAGAACAGCTTCAGCTCTGGGATGTTGGTGGGTTTTCCTCACATTAGCTGCTCGCTTCAGGTCCTTCCACAACATTTCCATTGGAGTAAGGTCAGGACTTTGACTTGGCCATTCCAAAACATGAACTTTATTCTTCTGTAACCATTCTTTGGTAGAACGACTTGTGTGCTTAGGGTCGCTGTCTTGCTGCATGACCCACCTTCTCTTGAGATTCAGTTCATGGACAGATGTCCTGACATTTTCCTTTAGAATTATCTGATATCATTCAGAATTCATTGTTCCATCAATGATGGCAAGCCGTCCTGCCCAGATGCAGCAAAACAGGCCCAAACCATGATACTACCACCACCATGCTAACTGCTGTGGCGTGTTAGACTGCTGCATCACCGGAGCACTCGAAACTTGCTGTTGGTAATTGTCAGAACATGAACAAAAAAGCAAAATATAAACAACTGTCAGAACATGAAGGTCTTTGCTATTACTTGACTCAGTGGTTCAAACCTGCTTATTTAATAGAGCCATGGCATTAATCTAAAACTAACACTGGTCTGGTGTTATGGTTTTATTTGGCATTAATCCAGCAGCAGATAACCATGGCTCCAGGTACTATGTAGGAAGGTAAAATCATGGCCTACTTTGAGACTGACCTAAATCAGGCTGAAATTTAATGTGCTGCAGAAACGAGCCCCACCAGGAACCAGAGGAACCCGGGCAGAACCTAACCAGCTCTGTGATGTCAGATTATTTAAAAACAATCAGTCAGTTTATGTTTTCATAAAGCTTCATTTACTCAGGAGTGAACACAGAGTCAACAACTTGAATCATTTGTCACTGTGACAGTGTTTGAAAGGAAAAAAACACACGTCAAGTTTTGAAAAAGAGCACGTGTATGTTAACGCCGTCCTTCACACCGAGTCCAAAACTGACGGACTTCGATGCTGCGTAAAGTTTTTAATCGAAGCCTGTTCGGATTTCTGTGTTAAAATCAGGCTGACCAATCACAGCTCGGTTGTCGGGCAGAACAGCTCATCAAGAGCTTATAGGACGATGGATATTAAAGAAAAGATCTGGTGGAATAGAACTGAAAGGTTTGATTATGTATCTGAGTGCATTCTGATCTATTCAGGATCAGAAAAACACAAACTAGAGCTTCCTGCACTCATCTTCACTCGTATTTTTGTTTTTTTAAGACACGGCGAAATCTCTGACCCATTAAGAGAAGGGAAATTAAAGAAAGAAAAAGCGGACAGATAGTTTTCAGAGTGTTTAGACAAAACAAACACTCGGAGTGAAGGTCCCACTGCGATAAAAGTCACATTCGTTTTTTTGTGTGGAAAAATCTCACTCGGTGTGAAAAGGGCTTTAGACAGAAGTTTAGCCGCCCTGGTCTAATTCAGATCCAGCAGTGTTTTTGTAAGGCGTCAGAACTTTATTGACTTCTTAACTGTGATGCGGGGGCACCCGGTCTGGTCATGTAACAACCGCAACTTTCAAATTAGAGCTTAGGAAATGGTTCAGACCAAACCAACCTGGTAATCCTGAATAATAATACTATTTCAGTTTTGGTTCTGGTATGTATGTATGTTTGTTATGTAGGGTTTGTTGATTGTTTTTGGCATTAATCTTGCCGTTGCACTGGTTAGTTAGGTTAGAATAGAGTTTAAGGTTCCAGTTATGGTGGTTAAATGTCTCCTTGGTCATGCTCCTCTTTACCTTGGTGAACTGATTGTTACTTCTGTTCCCACTAGAGCCCGCTGGTCTTTCCAGAGTAATCTAGCTTTTTCTATAACCCACTTAAAGCCGCCTCTCTTCCCGAGGAGCCGTAATACATTTCTGTTTACATCCACGTTCCTCTAGGGTCACTCTGACACTGCAGTATTAAAGCTAATTACAGCATTTTGAATTCAACTCTGCATTTTATTATTATATTCTTTTTCTTTTAGCTTAATTATTGTATTCATTGTAATTCTTCTGGCTTAATCTTTGTCTTTTTAAATGTTAAAATACACTCTAGATCAGCGTTCTGGGAAACAAGCTTTAGGCTGATGAGGTTGGGTACTCTTGATCCCAAACCATTTCAGTTTTGGCAGGGATCCAGGCACTGTGTTAATACGTGTCCCCACACTGAAGTCTTGCATGACCTGCTGATTTATAGTGTATTCATTCACTTGTTTGTTCATTAATCATGCATCTCTTTTCATTGAAATCCTGGTTTTTCACTGTTTAATGTATTTATGCTATTTTCTGTACTGTGGAGCACTTTGAACGACTGCTGTATGAAAGGTGCTACAGAAATAAAGATGATTTTTAATCTCTATTAGATAGATAGATAGAGCCCCCACCCCAAGGAGCACTGGAGGCTCAGGAACCTGTCCAATATCAGTCCAATGCAGTGTTCCTCTCATTTCCTTTGACTTTTATTTCACTACAGACGGTATGAACCCAAGATATTTCATGTTTTTTTTTTTCGGGTCAACATTAATTGGTTAATAAACATCCAATCCTGCATTGCAGGCCTGCAACACATTCCAAAAAGCTGGGATGGGGCAAATTAGGGCTAGTAATGAGGTAAAAACTAAGTAATTGTGATTTCAAACAGTTGATTATAGTCATGATTTGGTACAAAAGCAGCATCCACAAAAGGCTGAGTTTTTGAGGAGTAAAGATGATCAGAGGATCTCCAGTTTATCAACAAATGTGTAAGAAAATTATTGAAATGTTTAAGAACAATGTACCTCAAAGAAAAACTGGAAGGGATTTCCATACCTTTCCCTCTACAGTGCATAATATCATTAAACGCATAAAAGGCAAAGGCACGAGAATAAACTGAAGAGGGGTGATCTCCGCTCCCTCAGATGGCACTGTATCAAGAACCGTCATTCATCAATAGCTGATAGAACCACATGAGGAAGGGATTTTTATCAAACCTTTATCAAGCTCTACAATGCAGAGTTACATTCACAAATGCCACTTAAAACGTTACTGTTACTGTACTAAAAAGAAGCCTTATGTTATAACCATGTCCAGAAGGGGCGTCGGCTTCTTTTTACTTTGTCTTCTTCTTTGAAATATAAGGGTTCATATTGTCTGGAATGAAATAAAAGTCAAAGTAAATGCAAGACACACTGCATTTATTTTTTATATTGTCCCAACTTTTTCTAAATTTGAATTGTAATTTGTTTCTACGTTGTAGCTTCTTATCATTTAATAGCAGCAAATTTGGGCAAATGGTTTGTATTAATTTAACCAGACATTTTTACAGAAACAGAACTTTTGTGCACATTTACATGTACAGCATTTAGCAGACGCCCTTATCCAGAGCGACTTACAATTGGTACAGTCTTACAATCCAAGCAGTTGTGGGTTAAGGGCCTTGCTCAAGGACCCAACAGTGGCAGCTTGGCAGAGTTGGGATTTGAACCCTGGACCTTCTGGTCCAGAGTCCAGTACCTTAACCACTAGGCTACCACAGTCCCTACAACACTACAACAAAACTACGTCTTGCACTAGTGTGTGTGTGTGTTAGAATCTTCCCTAACCCCGATACTTATGCTTGTTCCAGGTCAGTTTTGGCCGGCTGCAGGATTCTCAGTGAAAGTGAGCCGTCCTGCGACTCTCCGCTGGTCAGCAGCGACCCAAAGGAGGACCACAACTACAGCTTCGGCAAATCTTCCAGCTCGACCCCCGGGGAGAAGACGCAGCTCGACTGCAGCGCGTCCGAACTCCACGTGCTCGACGCCACCAGCGACACCGACGAGGACGACAAGGCCAAGATCAAGAAGGAGCCCGCGGAATGGGCGGTGGACGCTCTGGCGCTGGCGCAGCACAACAAATGGCACCATTTGACAAAAGTCAAACAGAGAGTGTCGAGTGACATGCTGCCGTTAAAAAAGAGGCGCACGGAGAAGCCTCCGGAAAGCGATGACGAGGAGATGAAGGAGGCGGCGGGCTCTCTGCTCCACCTGGCCGGGGTCAGAGCCTGTTTGAACAATATCACCAACCGGACGGCCAAAGGCCAGAAAGAGCAGAAAGAGTCCATGAAAAATAATTAATTGACTGTGTTATGAGGAGGAAAAAAAAACATCACTTTTAATAGAATTTACTATTTTTTTCCAGGACATCAGGTGAATTCTACTGATTTGTGGCAATATCAACAATTACATTGTTTTCCAATCTTTATAGGTAAAGTTATCGAGGGTTCTTTGGTTTTCTTTTTTTCTTTTCCTTTCGCTTCTTTTAAAGGAGATTAAAGCCATAGCAAAATTCTGCTGATTCAGCAGTGGGTTTTATTTGGCTAATATTAACGTTAAAGAAATGGTTCGGTGCAAAAAGCTGGTTTACCACTTACCCTTCGACGTCGATCAGCCAAGACGGGCGTGGGATTCTTAGTTAAGGCCACGCTCAAGTTGGTCATGCCCTAGTCGTTTCTGGATACTACGCTCTAAAAGTTCTCCACTGTTTTGTGTGAGGAACTGAGGAGGATCCTGGGTGTGTGCTCAGACAAACCTCCCTAAAGGCAAAACCAACAGAACTGTTTTAAAAGCCCAAAGAAAAGCATCTGGGTTTTGTCAAGACCCTTTCGGGCTCCAGATCTGACCCGAAGAGGCAGTGAGTGCATTATTATCTGGAATGAGTTATTAGGCACGCCAGAAGCTTGGACACATTCAGAGTGGATACATCTGGAGGAACTGGGTAGATATAACATGATGGAGGATCCAAAAGCTGAGCAGTAAGTCATAAAGGCAAAGCGTCGTCATATCTATATCAGAATTTCTATGATCAGATGTAATATTTTATATTTTACCATACACAGATCGGTCGAAACATTAAAGCCAGGCGCAGACTGCATAACCAATAACAAATTATCTGGTTCCAGGAGCAACTAAGCTCCAAGTCTAAGGAGCTGATGTTTGGATGTGGGAGAAATGTTCAGGAGGGACAAGCCACCCACCACCCATGGCTCATCAACATGCGAGAGCAACTAATCCTACCCTGTCTGGTCAGAATGGACTGTGGAAAAGTCGCAGGAATGTTTAATGCCAGGCCCACAATGGGCACCAGGATGCACCGTGGGAAGGAGACATGCCGGGGGGAGAACTGCAGCAATTGGGCCAAAACTGCAGGACAGGGACAGGCGTCACGTCCAGATACAGTTGGCTGTATCTGATAGAAGGGAGGCCAGACCTGGAATCAGAACCCCGACAAAGCCCAGTGATGAACTTGGGATCTTCAGGGACCTGCCATCTTCAGGTACTGGTGTGGGAGCCCCCATAATCCTGACCTGGAAATGCCAGATTAAAACATAAAAACAAACCAAAGCTGGAAATGCATGTCAGTTCGCTAGTAACCTGAATTTGAGTCCTGGTGCCGCATTCGGGCCAGGTCAGGCGTCACACCGTGGCGATGGTGGGATCAGCTCCGGCACTGGCAACCCCTACCTAGTCCTTCGATGCTGGAATGTAAAGTTTGGATTCCGTGGTAGGCTCTAACACAACTGCAATCGCGTTATTGTTTATTCAGCTACAGCTATGAGCTGATTTAATTCCATCCTGATTGAATACTTCCCTGCCCAGATACATTATAAACATTAAATATATAATAATATGTACAGTACTGCATGTATGGAGCACTGTGTATTATACAGATAGTCCTCGATTTATGATAGGTTTAGACAAAACCATCGTAAGTTGAATGTATTGTAAGCTGAGGACTTTAATATACACTGTATATAGAATAACATAGTAGGGGTGGGCGATATGGCAAAAATATTGTATCATGATAATTAGGCAGTTTCACGATACATGATATTTATCGGTAGCGACAGATTCTTAAAAACTACTACTCGAATATTATCCCATACTTAGAAAAGTGATTTTTATTCAGCCAATTCAACCATTATAATGAAACATGCGGTCTATCAGTGTTCTTTAAGCATCAGGGGCTATCCTCGATATGCTCAGAATAGCATACCGTCTAGCAGGATCACAAAATTGATCACAATACGATAAAATATCGTCATATTGCCCAACCCCAGTTGGGCAGAATCATTACCACAAGCTTATTTTAGAATAAAATGTCCAATAGTTGTTGGAATTATTGGGTAATTTAGAAGTGCTCCCCATTTTACGATGTTCTAAAGATATTTTGACTTTACCAATCCGATCTTAAACATCAATGCACATTTAGCACAAACTGCACTCTGAATTTTAATTTGAATTTTTTCTCGGCAAAGACACACCCAGTATGATATTCTCCTGCACTCTCCCATACTACATTAGGAACTCAGCAGTGTGTGACGTAGGGTGATTATTATTCGATAAATGACATGAGGCATTCAACACTTTATTATAAAACAAGCTTTATGTTAATGATTACTTTAATGCAAGTGCTTTTAGCAGGTGTAAGCTACTTTATGCTACGATATATACTTTAGCTATATATTAAAGTCCTCGGTTTACGATAATTATAAAAATCGTAACCCAAAACATCGTACATCAGGGAGGACCTGTAAAAGGGGAAATAAAAAAATGTAGTTAAGAATTTGAGCAAACATTTCCAGAATAAAATCTAGCACAAAGCGAAAGTCTTGGTCGATGGTCTGCGTTTGGAGCCGTTTGTGGTAACCGCTGTAAATTCAAGTGTAAATTCGAGTTTTTTTGTTCTTTTTAAGCTCTCCGGTACGCACTTAGTCGCAGATTCCCTAAGACGACATCATCAGTAGCCAAATCTTGTAGTGAGTAGAGAGTTTGGGTGCAGCAGGAGGAGATGCGTGGTATCTTGGGCTAGCCCAGGCTAGCGCTAAAGACAATCCCGTGGATGGATGCGCTCGGTGGATTTTTGGCACTGGTGAGAGTCCTAAGCCATAAGCCTGGTGTAAGTGCTATTTGGAGGCCTGATACAGAGTATGACTAAAGAGAAACGACGTAATATCAGAAGTATTAAGACGCCAATAACTGCCCGTGTTCTTCAATAAGCAATCAAACAATCGATTCCGTCTCTTAGAGACCGAGATATTTATGGAATAAAACGAAAGGCTTGATGCTACAAAACCTGCCAATTGTAATTTAGTGATGAAATAATCAAACGACTGTGGAAATGTTTTGTGGGTTTCTTTTCATTTACTTTTGTTGTTTCGTTTTGTTTTTTTTGTTTTTATTTTTGCTAATCCTCATCATGTAATAAGCAATTTTCATCCAGTCAGGATAACACTGTATAAAAGTTACACTAGACCTTTTTTCCTTTCTTAATTTAAGCAATGTAGCCAGCAGGATTTTTCCAAATCGTGTTGCATGGGTTCTTGTAAAGAAGAAGAAAACCTTTTTTTTTTATTTAAAAAAAAAAAGTTCATGTAAGGTAAATAATGTATTTAGCATGAAGCATGAATTATTTTCATATAAATATAGATCCTAGAGAACAAAAAAAAGGCACCGCCTCTAATTTCTATGCCCATAGGCCTAAAGTCTTTTTTTTTTTTTTCTTTTTCCTGAAGTGTTGTTTTTTTTTGTCTTAAGTTGACCGGTCGCTCCTCATCGTACAAAGCAGGCATTTTACAGAATAACCTTCTTCAGGGACAAACGCTGACTGTTGGGCAACACTCTGTGCAATATGGGGACTTCACCTTTCCGAGTAGGGCTGGCAGCCCCTCCCTCCGCTCTCTCCATCAGTCCAGCGGTGCCGTGCGGGAGCCTTTCGGTCCGGTCCGCGCTCGGCTCGGTAAGGAGAAGTTGGTAGTGAGTGTTGGCCCTCCGTTCTGCCCAGCTTTGTGCCCGCTTTTCTTCCACGCCGTGCTCACGCGGCTGATTTCGGGGGGTCTTCCATTCGCGCAGCACGGGTCTCTGGTTCCGGATTCGCACCGCAGTACACGCTCACAGCTTCGTTTCACGTTGTAGCACTGTTTCAGGTATGTGATCAGTATTAAACCTGCAGGTCTGTCTCTCTCTCTCTCACACACACACACACACACACACACAGACTCAGCTACACATGATCTTGTAATGAGGATACCCGAATAAATCTGACTAAACTAAGGAATTCCAGCAGAACTTACACTTAGGATGGGAACAAAATATCATATACATTTGTACAGGCATGCGTCCTTTAACGTCCATCTGATCAACAGCCGAGGTCTTAAGCATTATAACAGGACATCAAATTCTCTCTTACGTACATCTAATTCACGCCTGAATGCCAGAAAACTAGTAAAACCCTTGCGACACCTGCTGACAGAAAAGAGAATCGCAGTCTTGAAAGTCATAAAACAACTTGGTAACGTTCCTTTCTTTAGTAGCCGCAGTGAAAGGATCTAAAATTGAATGAATGAAGAAAAGACATCATCATGAGGAACATGAGATCGATCTCATAGCAGTATGACAGAATGCAGTAAGGATGCCAGTCATATATTTAAAGCTTCAATGGAATTACAACTATCTGAGCACCTTGCATGACCAAAAGTATTTGAACTAATTCAGGTTACTAACAACAAAATGCTAATTGATTAATTACAGGTATGGCTTGTTTTCTTAAGACCTTGGAGGTGTTATAATAGGAAATAAAAATCTGTCTGATATACGTTTTCAGTACATGTTTGAAATTTTATAAAGGTACGAACATCATAATTACTATATTACTATGTACAAATGTTTTCATAGTGCTGTTAATTATTATTAGTATTATTGTTATAATAAACCTGTGTGCAAAGTGTGGTAATGTCCAGTCAGTGCCCTGTTTCACACAACGTAGTACGGACGTTAAAGGGCACACGCCTGTATATATGTTGTATAGGGTGGCATGGTGGGCAGTGGCTGCCGCCCCACAGCTCCAGAGACCCAGTGGTGGGTTCTCTGTACATCTGTGTGGGTTTCCACTGGGTACTCCAGTGTCCTATCACTTTCCAAAAACATCCTGGTGTCTCTAAAGTGTCCCAGTGTGAGTGAGGGTCTGTGTGCCCTGTGAAGGACTGGCACCTTGGCCGGGCGTGCTTTCTGTTTTATGCCCTGTGCTGCAGGGCCTGCACGAACCTGCTTTGGGTGAAGCGGGTACGGGAAGCGAATGAGCGAGGAAAATGGGTGGAGAAAAGGAAAGTTTAGTGCAGGTGTAGGGAGCTGAAAGTGAGCAGAAGTGTTTTTGGTGATGCCCAGTGTGTCCTGAGTACAGCAGGTATTGTCCAGTTAAAGAAGTGTCTGGATGTGGTAGAAACACAGCGTGGGATACGAGAGCACAGCTGCAGGAAGTGTGACGAGGATTTGCATTTGAGCTCAGCCAGTAGGAAAATGCACGAGCTCGAAATTAATCGAACGCTGGTTCTATTCCTGTTCGGTTCGGCGTCAGGCCTTGTTTGACTTGCTAATGATTTCAGTCCTCTGGATGTGGGGAGTCTGGGGTGTAGCTGTTCTTGTATTCTTATTACAAGATCATGTTGAGCCCACACACACACACACACAGAGTAAAGAGCAGAGCATGTTAGGACTTTCCTACTAAATTCCACGAGATTGCACTTTTAAATACTGATTCTTAAAGTTCAGTGCCAAAGCCTCTACTCGCAGAACACGGCCGACTCTTGACGTACTTGACGATACTTCAATCGTGTAGCATTTTTGTCTTGTATAATAACTAGAACGTCCTCAAATCGCACCTGTCGCTCTCCCATTACTGGCTGTAAATTGCTCATCGGTGTGTTTTTCTAACCTCTGCTTGACGGTGATGGTCTCCCTCCGGGTGTCTGCGGTTTGTCGATCATTAGTGAGTCTTCGTTGTGATCTGTCCGGTTAGCATGCTGTGTCTGGTCATGCGTGTTTATCTGTCCATCCTCATGAAAACTCCAGAGAAATGTGACGGTCTTTCCGAGCAAGTTTAGGCATAAAAGGGAACACTCACTACGTAACTTTTCCTGTCGGCTCTCTTGCGAGGGAAAAGCCTGTGAGAGGACGAAGAGGCGAGTGCAGGGGCGTCAGGAAGCATTAACCCAAGCCAGGCAAATAACATTCGGTGCGTGCTCTTCTCGTTTCCTTGTGTTCTTGTCACCGTTCGTTTTTTTTTATTAAAAAATAAAGTGCTTCTGGGCGAGTGTTTCTTTTTCTTTCTTTTTTTTTCAAACAGAGAGTCATGAAATCTCTTCGTTCTCAATTTCCAGGTCTGATGGCATGTGCACCCGGCTAAAGTGTTGATACGGAGGCAAAACCTGCACTCTGTATTTCCTTGTTGTGTAATCATATTGCCAAAGACAGTTTCATCAATATGTAAATATCACTTTGTCCATTACTATGAAAAGAAAGTTCCTTTTTGTTTTGCCTTCCGTTTGTTTTTCCGACCTGCCATCGAGTTTCTGTGCTGTATTGTCTTCCAGTTGCAATAAAGAAAAAAAGAGTTGCAAAGCTGACCTCAGACTTGTGTCGTTCAATCGCACCTAAACAAGAGCGTCACGTGTTAATATAGAGTCCTGTGCAAAAGCCTTAGGCCGACATTAGATTGTTGTTTGAGCAGCTGAATAATCTTTTAAACCCAAACATTTCAAACGTGGATTCGCCACTACATAATCCTCTTTTCCGCTGATCTTCAGTCCAATCTTTTAACCCTGTTCCGCTTCGGAAAAAGTGTTTTTTAGGGTGCTACACTTCCAAAAAGAACATTCCTGATCAAGCCTCTTTGTGCTGTCGAAGGATCAACTTGGCATCCCAATGGTGGCCTCAGACTTTTGCACAGTGCTGTATATACAAGGTTTTTCCATTATAAATCATATAATCGGAATAGCAATTTAAGTGAAAAGTTAAATCTATTAATTTCTGGGGTAAATATCAGAATGAATAAGTATTTGGTATGTTCCCCTGTGGCATTCCAGTCAAGTAGGCAAAGGGTGAAGGGAAGGGCACAAAAATATCCATCCACCCCATCACCAAATATGTAAAGAAAGACTACAATACACACACAGCATCCGAAATCAAATGTGAATGCAAATAATCATATATATATATACAGGGTCACGAGGATACATACTCACTGAAGAAAAGTATTCATATTATGCTATATTAGAATATATCATTGCATTATTATTATTAATTAGTATCGAGTACTGAACAAACAAGAACGGAAACAAGTTTTTAGTCAAAGTGGGTCGAGAACCAAGATACCACTGTACTATACATTTTTATTTTTATAATTTATTGAATATAATATACTACGTAATATACCATATTTGTTTATTGAAGAAAATGATCCATTATTACGTATCTGTGAGTATCTGGTGTGACTCCCTTGTTCAGCAACAGCTATAGCTAAACTATTCAGTCCTTCACATCAGTTGGAGGAATTTCAGTCCGTGGCTCTGTACAGAAACAGATTCAGCTCTGGGATGTTGGTGGGTCTCCTCACTTGAACAGCTTCCCCAACATTTCTATTGGATTAAGGTCAGGACTTAATCTAAAACATTTATGATTCTTCACTCAGAAGTTATTGTCTTGCTGCATGACCCACATACTCACGATTTAGTTCATGGACAGACATCCTCTTTTCATTTAGAATTGCTGGAATTCGGAATTCAATGCTCCATCAAAGATGGCAAACCGTCCTGCAACAGATGCAGCAAAACAGCCCTGAGCCTTGGTGGTAACACTACCACCTCCATGATTCACAGATGAGACAAGGTCCTTATGCCTTCTCCAGACATAACACTTCTCATATAAACCAAAACATTTGCTTTGGTCTCATCCACCCACTTGCCTGATCCACATGATGTTTAGCAGACTGCAGCTGGGCAGCTTCTTTCCGTAGAGGACTGGCTTTCTAACTTTAACCCTCGGTATCTACACTTAGAACTTTTGTGAAAATCCGATGTGGTTTAAGGTCATATGTATGCAGACATATTAAAACATTTTGAAGGGTTCACCATCTTTTCAAGCACCACTATTCGTACACCTGCGATACCTTGGAGCAAGTGAATTCTGTATTAATGCTCCAGATGTTTCAACCCACAAAACTGTTTGACTTTAGCTTGCAGCACTTCACAAATATGAAGTATTGAGGTCAGTTAAGATTTACTCTGTGGGTTATCAGTGAATCAGTGGTGCAAAGAGATGGACGTTCTTCAATGCATACCAAAACACTAAAGTCCTTTTGTTGGTTGGGTGGTTGGTTGGTATGATAGCAGAAGTGTTTACAATGGATTAAATGTCAGGATTTCAGAAAGAAAATATAGTGTATAATACATTTTTAATGGCTAAACCTGCTCACTTTCCATAACCATTTTATTCAGTTCAAGGTCGGAGACCTGCAGCACCGGGTGCAAGGCACGAACCAACCCGAGACAGGACGCCAATCTATTGCAGGGTACATGCTCACGTCAGGACTCTTCCGAGACCTACCATGTTTTTGGAATGTGGGTGGAAACTTGAGTATCCAGAGGAAACCCACTCAGACATGGGAGAACATACAAACTCCACATAGACATGTCTGTACTTAAACCCCAGTCTTTGGAACTGTGAGGTGACAGCATCGGCCACTGTGCCACCTCGAGGTCAGGGTTGTGGGGACAACTAGGGTAAGTACAACCAGCAGAGACATAGTTGACTGTTTAAAGTTTGGCCTGACAGTGGCACCACTCCATATTGTATTGTTTATGGAAAGCCAAAGTGGACCAAATAAAAAGTGTATGCATATCCAACCTGTTTATGAGAGGTATTACAGATCATGTATGTGTAATTTACTATTTAAAAAAAAAAGCATTTGAGCAAGACAAAAATATCAAGCCTTTGACTGAGGCATGAGGAGGTCTTTTTTCCTGTGTGGATTTCAGCACGTTGGATCGGTGTGATGAAGTGTGCCTGACCCACATCCTTGTTCGTGCTTGTTAAACATTTATATTTAACACAGAGGTGTAGTTTAGCTGTGACACAGGTGAGCTTGTTTACAGTTGCTGCATAATTTATGGTTGTAAAAGGCTTTGTTTGATGACCGAGACTGGCTCTTAATTAAAGAGGGCGAGTCTGGAGACGCTCCACAGCCCCGTCCCTGTACAGTGTCACCACACCCAGGCTCGACCGGGTTGCTATGCAACTGCAGCAAAAGAAAGAGCGAAAAAACGCACAAGAAGCTGCTGCCAGGCGCAGACACACACACACACACACACACACACACTTCATCTATTTTGCACGGCTTATTTACTAGTTCAGGAACCGGTTACCCGGTTTCTCTGCAGCCTTACATTCGGAGCCTAAACACCTGGCGTGAACATTTCTGACCTGCACTGATCCGAGCCTGAACTTCGCTGTGACCTCAGCACATGTTATTAATAACATCGCCATGGCAGTCAAAAGCCTGTCTCATTTGTTCGGTAAATGTTTTGTTCGGAGTCTCCCGAGGGAACCGGCGTGCAGTGCCAGACTCGAACAAGATCTATCGCGTGTTTTTTGTTGCCAAGGAAACAAACAGAGGCGACTCTCATAGCGATGAACCCAGAACTTTTTTTAGTAGTCTCAGATGGATGATTAACAGTCGTGTTAATGGAAGTTGCTAAAAGTAGCTCCAAGTGACATCTCCTGAGTGTTTGTGATCGAGAGAACCCAGCGTTGGGCTCCGAGACCCACTCTGAAATTAGGATCTCATTTATCCCCGTTTCCAAGGCAGCAGGAAACGGCTTTTCTACAGCGGCGCGAATCAGTAAGCGCTCCCCCTGCGAGGGAACACGCTGGGAGCTGATAACCGTCCAAATCCGCCACACAGTGCCTTTAATTTGGCCCGCCGTCCTTGTAAGTCAGAAACAAACACGGGGGTATTACCGCAAAGCTGCTGCATTAAGGTCCAAGCGCTCTAATACATTTGCAAGTCTATACGTCTGGCCATAATCTGGCTGATTTGCATGGAGACACAGGTCGAGGATTTGAGAGGAAATCCTCTGGAATGCTTGATGCTGAAACACATGGGTGTTTGTTCCAGAGATCCCTCCTTCTGGAGCGTTACACGGGTCTTAACGCTGCAGAGCCTGCTCCTCAGTCCGACCTTAAGCGACCTCTAGAACAGCAGCAGTGTTAAACAGCTCTGCCCTACGAAGGTAAGGCGTAGCAACTCCAAGCAGGGCCACTGGGGCTGTGGAGGGCCTTACCAAGAGCCATCCTCTAATCCTTCATCAGTGCTCACAGGATGCTGGTGGTGGAACATTTTTGGTTGGCGGACTATAATCAGTGCAGCAGTGACAAAGGTATTTAAAACTCCAGCAGCACTGCTGTCTGATCCATTTGGACCAGCACAACACACTAACACACCACCACCACATCAGTGTCAGTGCAGTGCTCAGACTGATCCACCACCCAGATAGGACCTGGTCTGTGCTGGTCCTGTGGGGGTCCTGACCACTGGAGAACAGAGTAAAGGGGACGAACAAAGGATGTAGAAAAGCAGATGGACTACAGTCGGGAGTTGTAGAACTACAAAGTGCTTCCATACGATAAGTGGAACTGATAAAATGGACATTGAGTGTAGAAACAAGGAGGCGTACCTCTCTGCATCAGTGTGTCAGAGAGGTACACTCTACTGGGGACTGTGGTAGCCCAGTGGATAAGCTACTGGACTATGGACCAGAAGGTCCAGGGTTCAAATCCCATGAGCAAGGCCCTTAACCCACAATTGCTTGGATTGTAAGACTGTACCTGGATAAGGGCGTCTGTTAAATGCTGTAAATGTAAATGTGAATGTGTCACCCATTGAGTGCTAGCCATTTCCTAAAATGAAATGAATGCATATCAGATTAGTTTGTGACATCGTGAAGGGTTTAGTGCCATATTCATGGGCCCAGCAGTGACTGACTTGCGAATTTGTACTTAGTAATCCAGACCCACTGAGCCACGTCTCTGTTTTGTAAAGTTGCGTTCGCCTTTGCAGTTGCTGAGTCAGATGTTTGTTTGAGTTTTTTCTTTTCCACAGGACTCAACGAGACGTCAGCTGGCATGCAAGAGAGGCGTGAATCTTATTTAGGAATTTGTACATGAAAGAGGAAAGAGGAAGCGAAAAGGAAAGAGAAAGAGAGGAGGAGAATGGGGCCAGGTAATGAATTTGACATTTTCCATGCTGACGATGCAGGTGCAAATGCCAGCCTGAACAACCACTTCTCCCCAGTCCTCATGGCGAGAGCTAAAGTTCCACCGTGACCATGGCGCACTGCGCTTGTGCGAGAGTCCTTCTGGCCCAGTTCTCTCTCTCTCGCTCTCGCTCTCTCTCTCTCTTACAAATGAGTCTGCGGTAAAATTAATGTCCTGTAACGCCGCTGCTAACTGCAGGTAGCCCATTTCTTCTCTCTGTGCCGCTAATGCCCTTGATCTTTCATTAGGATTTGTACCTAAAGCACCTGAGGGGGACCGATGCTGTTTCTCGCTCCTGACTGCTGTCTGGCCTCCATTTCTGCCTCTCTCACTCCCTCAACTCCCAAATGGGCCAGAAGGCTAAAATATGGACAAAAATGAAATGTTGCTGTAGGTTCAGCATGTTCCACTTTGTTCTCGTTGTCCTTAAAGGGAAACGGCTGCATTTTTTAACCCGATCTCCGTCCTGTGACGTGTGGGACATTACCACGGATCATAAGTAAGTGCTGAAATCTGTAAGCATGTGCTTAGTGAAGGATAGTTTTAAAGCAATGTGTTTAACAGATACAGTATGTTCATGCTTATACTGTATGAGTGAAATAACGTACGAGTGTCATGTGTCTGAGCCAAGACAATGACCACTATGACTGCTAAGTCAATTTGAACCCGAACCAAGGGTTGATTTCTTTCCACGGTGCAACCTGGTGGAGGTAAGAGGGGCACACGTACTCAGCCATTGCTACAATTTTGATGTTTGCTTGCCCATTCTAGCTAAGCCATTCCAATGAATAGGTGGCATTTCCATCCTCAGGGCATTATGTGTATGTATAATCAATATAATTAACTGTAAAAAACATTTTATTATTAAGAGAGGTGCCTGCACAGTGACACAATTGCAAACTTAAAGTATATCATTTAAAAATCCATAAAAATCCAACACGTCAACCCAGAGAACCGACTGTTCAATTACCGTCTAATATAGTCCAGAGCTTACCCTGCACCGTTGTGATAAAAATAATAATGCTATTTTGTTATCGGATATATAAGTGTTCGTAATGTTACCTCATCAGTCTGGTTTTTCCATCTCTTTCTCTAATACTGCACTGATATGGGGCTAAGCACCCAAGACATTTACTTTTCTTCACCCTGTGTAAGAGCAACAAGCTCTTCTAAACATCTGACTGAGAATTGAAAACAAAGACGGAGTAGAAGGATTTAAAGAAGCGAAATATACCCTCCTTACAAATGTTCAGTGTCATATCGGTCTGTAATATTTACACATTCTTTAACCTCTCTCGGTTAAAGCTCCCTCAGTCCAAATGTGTTTTTGTTTGAGTGTATATCAACAGAGTTTGGCTGAGTTTTTCAAACCGAATGGATGGTAACTGATTTCAGTGCCTCATCGTTGCGTAACCCCTCCACGCTCTCGTTAAGCACAAGCCACTCACTTGGAAATACCGAAATCAGCCAAGGAAGAGGCGAAGTGTGAACTGCGATTAAGCGAAACCGGGCCGAGGTGCGAGAGCAAAGGCCTGTGGGTAAAGTTGGTGATATCGATTATGCTCAGCTTGCAGCAGCAATCAAACCGAGTCTATTATTAGTGCCTTCCTTGTACAGTCTGGCCACCTGCTGACAGAAAGGGGGGCATTGATTTGGCAGGACTTAATTGAGAACTTATTTAGGGAATTAATGTGTCTTGGCGTGCAGCTGCAGTTACGCCGATCTACAGTGCCATTATAAAATCAGCCTGTTTGACGGATTCATTTGGGCCTGTTTAAAGATGCAGATCTATCGCTGCAATCTCATTTAGCCGGACAGATTTACTCTCCCTCCACTGCCAGCTGCGTTCATCAGAGTTTTATAACTCTGGGACGGGGAGGGGGGTCTGCGCGAAGCCCTGCCGGATTAGAAATAAGTACGAGACTTATTAGATCAGCTCTCAAATTAAACCTCACAAGAGACAGGTCATAATGTCTCATTTAGCACCGGTGGCAGATTGGGATTCAGTGATGCCTGTGGAAAGAAATGTAAATATGGAAGGCAGCGGTGCATCACTGCCTCGTAATAGAAAATGTACTCGGGGCTTGTCTAATAATACTCTGAAACTAAGTCAGTGCCCAGGTGAGTCTGTAATCTGCTCGTCCCTCTGCTAACACGGACTCGGCTCGTGGTGATTTTTCTCTCATATTTATATAAAATGAAAGTCAAGTCCTACTACCCAGCAACTAACTACATATTCTGTTTTCTCTACAAGCTCTTCTTCCGGTATCAGTTACAGTTCCGGCTTCACTCAAGCTGTGCTTCCATCGTCAGTTCCTGTCCTCACACCGTTACTTAGACCACATCAGAGGGCCATAGCTCCCCCTTCCTCCTCCAGCTGATTGATGATGCCATGCCCACAAAACTTAGGTTTTTCCTTCCCACTGTTGCATTAGCCTTGCTCAATTAAGGATATCAGCCTAGAAGCTGCTTTGAGACAATGCTCCGCTGTAAAATGTCCTTTGGAAATCCATTTGACTTTAATTATTCGTATGTCTGCTTAACCCAAATCAGGGTCACAAGGAGCCATGGTCTAACCAGCAACATAGGGCACAAGGTGGGACACCTGCACACACACACTCACTCTGAGACACTGAGACACCAGCTGACGAACACATGTCTTTGGAATGTAGGAGGAAACCAGAGTGTTTGGAGAAAACCATTCTGTTCGTTCCCTTTGTTTGATTCTTCTTTAATAATCATATTTTGTAGCTAACTACCCACTACCGCAGGGATAGGGATTTGAGTCCCAGTGGTGCCTTCCAGCTGGGTTGGGCATTGGGTGCAGACACAATTGACATTTCTGAGAGAGGGAAGACTGGTCAGGGATCACCCTCTGGTGGTGGAACAGTGACCCCTAGCCAGTCCTTAGATGTACCAGTCACACAATTACAAAAGTGTCCTGTGTCCTGGGGATCAGCACATGAGCATCAAAACCCTGATCAGGAAAAGTAGGGATAAACTGTATTATTATTAGTATTATTATTACAAAATCTTTCAATGAAGTACTCTTTATTATTTGATTACTGATAATAATAGAGAAAAATATAATAATTTTACAACAAAAGCGTGAGAGAGGCTGTGTATGTTATCATTTTTTTTACAGAAGTAGTTTATCACCAGGGTAAATGATGGACATGGTGATTATGACGATGATGATGATGAACCTGCTGCTGCTTCTTCTTCTTCTGATGATGATGATAATGATGATGATGATGATGACGATAGTTAAAA
>JAJAGP010000798.1:0-78712 GCA_025084515.1 Ancistrus triradiatus | reverse complement strand
GAGAGAGAGAGAGAGAGAGAGAGAGAGAGAGAGAGAGAGAGAGAGAGAGAGAGAGAGAGCAAACAGCACCCTCTAGTGGAATTTATTATACAGTTATGTTTTAATGCCTTTTAATTTCATTAATAAAATAAGGTCTGTGCAGCCAGCTCAATCAGGAACAGTCATACAGGACATAAGTTAAATCTGGGCTTGGCATCAGAGCAACAGCTCAGCTGCGCCACCAACAGGACACGCTTACAGGGACTTTATTTTTACAAAAACTCATCACTCCAGCAATTCAAGAAACGCCAAACATGTCCTGCGGGCGCTTAACTGACACCCCTCTCCCAAATAAGGCACAACCTTAAATCGTCTTCTGTACGCTAGGCGAGGTCGCTCGCCCTCTGCCCACCAGCCCCCCAGAGTCACGGTTCAGGTTCTTATAGGGGTTACGGCACGTCAGCCGGGCACACACCGAGGGCAAACCGAAACCTGACAGGCAGCAGCCCGAACAGGCCACGCCCTCGTCCTGCTCTGTAGGACTCACGGGCGATGACACGCCCCGGAACCCGCTGGCGGGCAGGCCGGAAGGTCTCCGGGCGTTGTTGTTCTCCAGGTCCAGTTCAGGAGGTCCCGATGGGGATCTATGGGGCGCGGGGCGGCTCCAGCTGTCAGGCGTGTTTGGGGAACTGGCACAGTCCATGGCCTCCTCTACGCTCTCCTCCCGGTCCAAAGACATCAGCTCCAAGTCCATCGGGAGCCCGGAGTCATCCTCCAAACGGCTACAGTCCTTCAGCGCCCCCGTACCGCCCCCGCCACCCGGTCCCGGGTCTTTAACTGCCGTCCCGCTAGCGTCCTGGGGCGTGCACGGGAGGGACAGCGCGCGCCTGTGGACGGGGGGCGTGGCCGTCCAGCAGAAGGCAGGACCGTACGAGTCGGGGGGCGAGGTCAGGGTGAGACAGAGCGCCGATTTGCTCGGGGTGCCGGGGCGTGACGGCGTGAACCGGACACGAGACCACAGATCTGGACCGGACCCCGGTGACGTCCATCTGCACTCCGGGGACGCAGGACAAGCGGGACCTGGATCTGCCGGACGGGAGACACATTTAGAACAAAAGCAAACCAACCACCCACATTCAGGCCCAGGCCCCAGGCCCACTCACCCTCAGGTAACAGAGTCGGCTCGACCCGCTGTCCAGCACCCATTCCCTCCAAATCGGATACGATGACAGAGAACAAGGGACGGCTTCGGGACGCCACCTGTGAGACAGCAGCAGCAGGTTTAATCGGGTGCGGCTCCCAATAACCCCGCCAACTTACCAACAGGGAGAGAGACAGAGACAGAGAGAGCTTCCCAAAAGCCTTCGTCTGCAAAAATAATGATAAACATTTTCTCATTACTATACCTCAAGTACCATTAAGAAAACGCATGAAGACGAAGAAGTTTATAAACTACTGGGATATCATATTAAATTAGATCCATTGCTACATGCTCAGTCCAACAGGTTTGGTAGATGGCGCTATTGTTTTGTTTCGCTATGTCATTGTTATGGTTTCCAACTTGGTTGCTATGGTGTTGCTAGGTGGTAGCCAAGATGTTGCCAATTGGGCTCTAGAAGGTTGCTATGCTGTTTCTAGTGTCTCCCAGGTGATTGCTATGTTGTCCAAAATGGTTGCTAGGCAGTTGCTATGGTTTTTCAGATGGTTGCTCTATGGTGTTGGTATGTGGTTGCTATGGTGTTGCTATTTTATCCCAGGTGGTTGCTATGGTGTTGCTAGGTTGTTGCCATGTCGTCCAAGGTGTTTGCTAAAATGTTGTCAAGTGGTTTCTAGGAGGTTGCTATGGTTGTGTTTAGCGGTTGCTCTGGTGTTACTTGGTGGTTGCTAGGCAGTTGCTGAAAGGGAAAATTCCTCATTCCAATTTATTTTGCAATAACACTTGGCAAACAAACAAAATATTTTAATTCTACAGGATATACACTCACCTATAGCCCGTATTATGTCTTTAAAGAAAGTAAACATTATCTTGAAAATTTAAACCTAAATTAGTACGAATTTTAAATGTTACTAAGGTAAAACGAGCCCCGGTTTAAAGAATCACTCTTATTTACAGGACACACCCACACAGAGCTGCTGCGTTTGGACCCAGCACTGCAGTGCGTGTGTGTTAGAGAGACGCTGGCGCTCTCTGCAGTCTCTGGGGTAGACCTGCAAGTGACTGCAGGGCTCAGAAGGGCTTCAGGAGCAGTGGCTGGAGCAGAATCCCCTTACAGCGGAGGAGGTGTGTTTGGGCATTAGTGTGTGAGGACTCATGGGCACTGCCCACGGGTCAGAGACGTACGTTACAGCACCACGAGGCCAGGCCGAAGAAAGCAGACGGGCAGTCAGCTACCATCTGCTGGAATCTAGCTACGTCCAGACCAAAGTCCTACACACACACACACACACACACACACACACACACACACACACACAGAGACAAACAATTGTGTTTATTATAATGATTCCACACCCCAGCAGTGCAGAGACAGAGACTGAGCCCGACACCCTGATACACAGCTGTACATATCAGCCAAACCTAATGACAGCCTTACAATCAACAAAATCGAGGACTGTGTGAAGGAAAAAAAAGATTGGATGTTATTTAATTTTCTCTTACTTAACTCAGATAAAACTGAGGTTCTATTAGTGGGACCCCAGGCCGTGAGAGACAGGGTTGGCTACATCTGTCCTAAATCTAGATGGGGGCTGTCCAGTATTTCCCAGTCCCCGTCTGTAAAAACTTGGGGTCACTTTGACTCAGATCTCTTCCTTTGATGTGCGCCCATTAGCAGCATCACCTCACTCGATTGCTGCTTTCTTTCAATTACGTACATCATCGCTAAACTTAGAAATATCCCTCTCTTTTAATGATGGCAGAGAAACTTGTTCATTGCGTTTATAACTCAGGTTTGGATTAATGTAAAACGCCTACTTCCTGGAATGCTCTCGTAAATCTTAATAAACTTTCAGTTGTTTTCGAATGCAGCTGCCCGATGCTAACTCGAACTAGAAAATTTGGTCCTGTCACCTGTTCTATCATCACTGCACTGGTTACCAGTTAAATTCCACATTGGTTACAAAATACTTCTTATAACTTATAAAGCTCTACATGGCCTGGCCCCACATTATCTCAGTGAACTCTTAGAGTTTTACAATCCAGCTTGTGTACTTCATTCGCAGGGTGCAGGACTTCTTTTAGTTCTTAAAATTAAAAAAGTCACAGCAGGGGGAAAGGCTTTCTCATATATGGTCCCCCAACAATGGAATAAACTTCCCACTTTCGTTCGAGACTCAAACAATCTCCAAAATTTTAAGTCTAGGCTAAAGACATACTTATTTACGCGGGCTTTTGACTAGATTTAGACCAGGATGCATGGCTTAGGTCACTGGGGCCGGAGTCTGGAGTCATGTCTGGCCTGCCTGCATTGTCTTTTAGCCAGGAGTGTCGGTTGGGTGGTCTGGCTGAACTGGGCTTCGGTCCTCGTGATCTTGACTCGTGCATCCTTGCCTTACTCTAAGGGCAGAGCTGGGGGTTCATGGTCAAAGAGTTTTATGGTGATCAGAGAACGTTGGGTTGCCAATGTCTCATGTGATCTCTGGCTGTGGTTTCCTACCAGTCCCTCCCTCTTTCTAGCTTGCTGCTATAGCTAATTCTGCCGGGGTCTCTGCTAACCTTGGCATCAGTGATGACATGGCTCAGGATTGTTAATATACACTGTCTCTTATCATAACAATTACATTTTCTGTTTTCTCCCGAGCTGTTGTTCTTCCTGCAGTTCCAGCCCCACACTGATGTTCATCTGCTGTAGCTCACTCAAGCTTCTTCCGTCCATCCCACCTCCATCCCCCCACCATAACCTTTTTCCCCTTTAATGTTCGATGTGGCATACTTCACTTTTTTATTCGAAATTTGACATCCAGGACTTTAGTTTCGTCGCTCTTAGATTTATCATCTACGCCGCCCAAGGGTTGTGTCCCTTTTGAGTCTTGGTCCTCCTGAGGTTTTCTTCCTATAAACTCGGAGGAGAATGGAAGTAAGAGAGGGAAGGGGGGGGGAGTTTTTCCTTGCCACTGTCGCCCTAGGCTTGCTCAATTTGGGATTGGACGTAGTTATTAGGAGATAATCTAAACTTGTAAAGTTGCTTTGAGACAATGCTCCATTGTAAAAAGCGCTATATAAATAAATCTGACTTGACACCCTCTGGACTGAGGGGGGCGCCAGTCTGAGGGAGGAACCAGCTCTAACTCGGGGATAGCTGATGGATCTGGCGTACCTCTGTACGGGGCAGGAAGTCTGGATCTGCCGGGACCCGCCCGATAATCTCACAGAGGATAATGCCGTACGCAAAAACGTCCACCTGCACACAAACCAAACGGAAACACCACCCTTACTAGGGTCTGCACAAACCAAGCTGGCATCAGTGAGGAGGCATCGTGCTCTGTGCCCTTAAGAAAGGCATTTCCATAAGGATCAGAGGATCTAACGGGCTCTGGGCCCGACTGTCCCACCTTTTCATCGTAATGCTGTCCTTTCAGCACTTCAGGAGCCATCCAGTAGGGGGAGCCGTTATAGGATAAAAGCTTTCTGTGAGCACCCTCACTGAGGAAGGGTAAAGAAACACAGGGACATAAAAACCATAAACACATACATAAAGATAAATAAACACATAGATGAACACAAATAAATACATTAAACTAACTGATATAGAAGATAAAATATAGAAAAACAATAAACATAAATATGATAAAGAAACAAAATAAAAGGTACGTAAATAGATAACAGATAAACTAACAGAAAAACAGATAAATACAATAGATTCAAGAGACAGATAAATACATGGAGAGAGATTAAAAAAGGCTAGATAAATAATAGATAAAGAAACATGAGATCACAGAGTTATAGATAATTAGATAAATATGGAGATGAATCAAAGACAAATACAGTACATCAAAAAGACAAAGAAATAAATGGACAAAGAAAACAGTAGAAAAGATAAACAGATAAATAAAATGCATAGATAACTATAGCAGTTAAAAAGATGAATAAAGATAAACAGCAGATAGATAAATACAAATAAAGAAAAATAAATAGAAAGATAAATACAGAGATTAATAGCTGGATAAATATAGTAGATAGAAGATAGAAGATGGAGAGAAATGGATATATAGATATAGGAGCTAAAAAGATTAATGAAGACAAATATAACAAAGAAAGAGAGAAATAGCAAACATGAATAAACCGATACAGTAGTTAAAATGATTAAAAGAAAAATAAAAAGTAGATAAATAGAACATAGACAGGAATAGTTACAGATATAGCAGATAAATAAATAGATAAATAAACAAAAACAGATATAGTAGATAAAAGCCAAGAGGTAGATAAATAGATTAATAGATAAATAAATAAAACCCAGCCACCCGTAGGTCATGACAGTAAAACCTGACAGCAGTCAGTCTGAGGGAGTTCCGTCCGTTCCCTGACCTGTAATCTGGAATTCTCTCAGCCAGGCCAAAGTCAGCGACGACAGCAGTGCAGAATCCGTTCTCCCACCGTACCAGACAGTTCTGCACACACACACACACACACACACACACACACACACACACAGTTATCGTCTGTGCAGGGTGAGGGTGCGTCGGGGTTCCACGGGGTACCAGTACCTTTGAGCTGAGGTCCCTGTGGAACACGCCCTGACTGTGCAGGTACTGTAGGCCACGGGCCAGGTCCAGAGCCACACCCATCCTCACTGCCCAGCACAGGGACACAGCACTCCTCAGCAGCTGCTCCAGGGTCCCTCCGTTCATGTACTGCAGCCATGGGCACACACACACGGGCACACACACACACACCCTGATATTAAAGAATCAATTAAAAGATACATAAACCCATTACGCATTATATTTACCCTTTTATCTACTATATCCATCTATTTAGATTAATAAACAACAAGCTAAACCAATATAGCAGATAACACCAAATACATAAATATACACAGATTCATAGATAAAGATATAAATATAATATATATAGAAATAAGTACATAGCAAGAGAAGCAAATGTAGAAAAAAGATGAGAGATACATTAAAAGAAATAAATATAGATACACAACTTAGTAGGAAATGAATTTTATAACTTGAAAGATTTGTATTTGCTATTCTAATTAAGACCTCGGACGTTATGAGATGGGACAGATGTCTTACTGTAATATTCTACATATTATCTTTAATATTAGTCTGTACATTCTTTAAATACACATCAATTGTAAGCTTAATCTTTACTGAGCTCCGTTTATTTATTGCTATCCATGTGTTATTTCATGCAATTTAACCCCATTCTTATCTCCACCCTCCAGGCCGTAGGCAGGTCTTGGTCCCTACGAGGTTTCTTCCTATAGCATTTAGGGCTTTTATCCATTTATCTATTTAACAAACGTAGGAGACAGATGGATAAACAAATAAATGGATAGACCTAGCTATAGAAGCTTAGGAGATATAAACAGATAGATAAACATCGTACATAAAAATACTAAATAAATAATAGATTGATCATTTAAAAGGAGATCATTTCCGATTATCAGATGGACGTTACACAGCGCTGATCTGTGATATTATCTTAGAGTCTATACATTATTTTATTTATTATTCTTTAAATATGCTCTTATTTAGCTTCTACTTATTTATTCATAGAAATGTAATTGTTTGTTAATATAACTCCATCCTCATTACAGCAGAGGCTGTAGGCGGGCCTGGTCCTGACGGCATTTCGGGGGTTTCTCCCTGCCGCCGGTGCCCCGCAGTGCTCTGTGTGTGTGTGTGTGTGTGTGTGTGTGTGTGAGCCTGAGGCCTCGGGACCACAGCTGCGTATGTGCAGCACGCCTGAAAGAGAACGTGTCCGTAGTAACAACCAGAATTGGAATTTAGTACCCGGTTCCTGAACCGGAACCGACTCTGGGCACCAGGGAGAACGGAGCGTAGGGGCGGAGTGCGTTTGGATGAGCGGGAGCAGTACCTCTGTCAGAGGGTGAAGGTGTCCCTCGTGCACACACACTCCCACAAACCTAAAAACCAGACACAAGAGTTACCGAACAGAGCCCCATCCCAGTGACCCGCTACAGACCATAATGGTGTGCAAACCAAACCAAACCAAACCAGAGCTGTGACTGATACCACATCACAGACTGAAGATAACCAGAGAGAGGACACACTGCATTAGGACACACAGAGGATCAAACCCGGCACAGAGCCCAGATTATTTCAGCTACAAACAAAACCGCAGCTCTCTGGACCCAAGCCGGGTCATTCGGCCTCCGGCGGGTGCTTCTGGGGAGGAATTCTTCAGCTTATGTGCCAGAAGGGCCTCAAAGATTTAGAAACCTGGGGAACCGGTTCGTCCCAGCAGTGGACACAAACCTGCATGATGGTCAAAAGTATTGGGACATGCTTATCTGCACAATTATCTGTTTGGACGAAATGAGTTGAATTCACTCTCCTTTACCCACCTTGTCTCACAGCCTATAGTTTTATACGGGCCTTAATGAGAAGTAATTAGGATACCTGCAGAGGTAAGGTGTCGGCTCATGACTGCTGTATCCTGTGCCGTGTGTTCAGAGGACCCACCTGAGGATGTTTGGGTGTTTGAGACGGTTCATGAGCTGAACCTCTTTCAGAAGGTTAGCCCAGTTACTGGCCACAGTGTTCATCTTCAGAGCCATGACCTGTCCCGTCACCCTGTGCTTCACCTAAACACACACACACACACACACACACACACACACACACACAGAATAAAGAGCCAGTCCTGCTGTCACTGACACACACCTTACAGCATCCATTGATGTCCAGGGCAGCTGATGGGTAAGGGGGCGGAGTCAGCAGTACACCATCACTTAAAGCGACAGGCAGGTGAGGAGGAACAGGCTCCTCACACCGGGAAGCAGACCTCAGCAGAGAAGCAGTGTCAAGGACAGGACCGGACCAGGTAGCGGTGGGATTTGAACCCAGGACCTTCTGCTCCACAGTCTAGTACCAGAACTGCTAAACCACCACGGGTCATCAGTCCAGGTCTAACAACCATTTAATAAGGAAGCCAGAGACAAAGGAATCTGGAAAGCCAGAAAGAAACAGAAAATGCCAGAAAGAAATGAGAGCCAGAAGTCTAGAAGAAAAAGGCAGAAAGAAGGAAGCCTGAAAGAATGAAATCCAGAAAGAAAGGAAGAAAACCAGAAACAACAGCAAGCAAGCAAGAAAAAGATAATTAATGAGTTTCATACTGATATTCTGATAGGACTGGCCCAAAACTCTGAGGACTAGTTCAAAAAGAGCACAAACAGCCCCAAAAAAAATTTTTAGCGCTCCCTGTGGCCAAGGAAGAAAGAAAAAAGGCAAAATTAAATAAATCCAGAGAGAAAGAAAAAGTCAGAAACAAAGAAAGAAAAAGCAAGAAAGAAACCAGAACCAAAACTACTGAGGGCCAGACCGATCTTCTGATAGAACTGGCCAAACGTCCCAGGACTAGTTCAAAGTGCATCAACAGCCAAAAAAACAGAACAAAGTCAACTGTAGCGCCCCCTGTGGCCAGTCCTTACTAAACATGACAGTGTTTTTCAAAAGGTGTGATCATAATTAGCCTGTGGCTTTCAGTTTTAGGTAATAAAGCCTGGGTAGCCCGCACCCTGAACATTTACCATGCTCCCCCTTGTGGCAGGGACATGATGCTCACCCTTGGCCTGCCCGATTGCCAGATTTACCTCCAATCAAGCACTTATGGTGCCAGCTGGGTTAGAGCATTACAAACGAGTACAGACCACATCCGATCAGTGCTGGCCGACGGTTTTATTAGACTGGACATCGTTTGTGACCAGAATGACAGGAACAAAATGGCTCCCCCAGGAGACTCGCAGTCACATTACAATACCATAATCAGTTCTTGTCATTTCCACCCTCTTACTGACAGGGTGCCAGGTCCCCATTACCCACCCCAGTGCGGCGACTGGACAGACTCCCAGTCTCGACCAACCTTAACCTTAACTGTCCAACGTGTAACCTGTATTAGAAATGACTGAAAGCGTCGGCCTGTCCTATAGAATAACAACTCGGACAGTTAAAGCTGCTACAGAGGCACTGAAAGTGTTTCTGCAATAAAAAGATGTTTATCATTAATACAGCAGTTCAGGAGTCTGCAAGATTTTCCAGAATTAAAGCAATAACGAAACCAAGCAGCATTAACAGGTAAAGATACAACAAAAGTTCAACAAAATGCTGGTCAAGCATCCAACAGCTTGCTGGGAAAGAACACAGATTTAGAAATCGCTCTCATACCCACTTTTACATCTTTAAAAGTAAAGCTCAGCTCATGCGAATGGGTCCCATCAGCAGTGGGGACAAACCAAACTCATACATGACCCAATAGCGGGCAGTGAACTCGACGTCACACATCGGTAGAGTAAAAGCTACCCCACGGTCCCCTCGGCGTTCGTCAGTCCGTGAGAGAAAGCGGAGCAGGTCACGGGTGTGATGCAGCTCAGGTGTTACCTTGAACACTTCGGAGAAGAAGCCCGAGCCGACCTTCTCGCAGACGAAGTCGTCGATACGGGCCAGGCTGGAGACGGCGCTGCGCAGAGCCCGGTACGAGGAGGGCCTGATCTTCTGCGGCCCGTCCTTTGGCTCCACATCGGGCTCAGCAAGCTCCATCCCGCCGCTATCCCTCGATCAGTCCCGGTCAAGCTCCAGCCGTCGGGGAGATGCGCCACTGCAACGCAAAGTTCACTGCAGATTTCTATCCGCCAACGTCTCCTGCGCGGATGCAAACTGACTCAGGGTGTGAGCGCATCCCTGAGGAGCCAGTACAGCCTCTGATATCAGGCTCTCACAGCCGCAGCGGAGCGCTTCAACAACTTTAGCGGCTCGGACTGGTGCAGGCGCTGGCTGGAGTCGATTTGGAAGAGTCGACTCTTTCATATTTCCATTTGTAAATATGGAGTCGATTCTTTTGGGCACTCTGTAAATGAGGCTCAGAAATTCTAATAGGGAGTCGATTCGGAGAATCACACAGACGTGTTTTGCTTTGCAGAGTTTTAGTTCACAGAAAACACAAACAGTTCAAAAGGGACAAAATCCGACAACGAAACGACATCGTCAGGCACCAGAATAACGTTGTTTAAGTCCGTAATGGTCTTTTAATTTGTTGGCTAATTGAAGTGCGCTGTTTAGCCACAATTGAGTGATCTCCGAAGCTTCTGAGGCGATTTCACAAACATTACAAAGCTGCTAAAACATTACAATGTCAGCGATCCTTTTGCTTTGTACAATATAAGCTCGTAAATGCTAAAAATCCGCCAACAAAACGTCTCTCAAAAGGCGTCGTTTGAACTACCTTGATTCACTGAGGCGATTCATTGCCATCTTGAACGAACACATTAACTCAAACTGCTATTAGACAAGCTGTATTAAGTGGAACACATCCGAATCTGACTTTAAACAACTCTAGGCTGATGTTAGTGTATTAACTGAGTGTATTTACTCAGAAATTAGCCTGAATAGTGGTTATGAAATTTACCTCAGTGAGTCGACTCATTCGATTCCCGCCTCTTCTGAATAGGAATCGACTCAGTGCTTGTTGAACTGAACAGCGCCTGTAACCGGACACCGGTGCTTCTGTGTAATCAATTATACATGCAGATAACCGAGCCTAGGCTCAAACTCCTACAAACACAGTCCTACTGCAGCCAGAATGCAAAGGAAATGACAGATGCGCGCGCGATTACCTGTCCACAGCGTGCCGCTGTTATGAAATGTGGCAATACTGCGGGATCTGGTGCCGCTCCAGCAGCCTTTAACATACAACTCTATGCAAAGAACAGCAGGGAACGAGAGTAAAGTGGCTGCAGAATCTGATTGGCTGTGACAGGAATTGGTGGGCGTGTCCGAGCGCACCTCCGAGCCTCACCTCTTGAAGGAAACATCCTAACATAGTAGAGAGTAACTGCAGCAAAGCAGTGTGTATCCTTTAAAGGTGCACCGGTTTAAACACTCACTTTATTAGGGACACTTACCCGAGACCCTACCCAGGTTACCTTCCATACAGGTGCACCTGGCTGCCACAGCAACTTCAGCAAACTTAGTTTAATTTTGAGAATGGGGCAAATGGACTACAGTTACATCTTCCAATTTTTTAGGTGGAGCCAGGCACTTAAGACAAAAAAAGAAAGAGAAAGATGGAAAGCCAGACAGAAAGAAAAAGAAAGAGAGAGAAACAAAGAAATTTTCAGAAAGAAAGAAAGAAACAGACAGAAATAAAG
Source organism: Ancistrus triradiatus (assembly GCA_025084515.1). NCBI lineage: Eukaryota > Metazoa > Chordata > Actinopteri > Siluriformes > Loricariidae > Ancistrus > Ancistrus triradiatus. The sequence goes on along the minus strand of JAJAGP010000798.1, from coordinate 67,394 downwards.
CCAGAACATCAGAAAAAAAAACAACAAAGAAAAAGCCAAACAGAAATCCAGAAAGAAAGAAAAAACCAAAAAACCCAGAAAGAATGTCAGAAAGCAAGACAGAAACAAATAACAGGTCAGAAAGAAAGAAAGAAAACCAGAAAGAAAGAAAGTCAGAATTAAATTCAGAAAACCAGAATGATAGAAAAAAAGGAAGAAAGAAATAAAGCCAGAAATAAACCCAGAAAACCAGAAATTCAGAATGAAAGACAGACAGAAAGAAAAAGCCAGAAAAAAACAAATGTAAGAAAGAAAGAAAAAGCCAGAAAGAAAGAAACAACTTCAAAAAAGAATGAAAAAGCCAGAAAACCAGACAGAAACAAAAACAAAGCAATAGCCAAAAAGGAAAAATCCAGAAATAAGACCAGAAAGCCAGAAAAAAAACAGAAACAAAGAAAAGGCCAGAAATAAAGATAAATAATAAACTGATCTTTTATTTAAAAAATAAAAGACTAACCTTGAAGCAGATAGTCTACAACAATCCACAGTCAGACAGACTGTGTACAAATGGAGGAAATACAAGACCATTGTTACCCTCCCCAGGAGTGGCCGACCAACAAAGATCACTCCAAGAGCAAGGCATGTAATAGTTGGTGAGGTCACAAAGGACCCCCCGGGTAACTTCTAAGCAACTGAAGGCCTCTCTCACATTGGCTAATGCTAATGTTCATGAGTCCACCATCAGAAGAACACTGAACAACAATGGGTGTACATGGCAGGGTTTGCAAGGAGAAAGCCACTGCTCTCCAAAAAGAACATTGCTGCTCGTCTGCAGTTTGCTAAAGATCACGTGGACGAGCCAGAAGGCTATTGGAAGAATGTTTTGTGGATGGATGAGACCAAAATAGAACTTTTTGGTTTAAAAGAAAAGCGTTATGTTTGGAGAAAGGAAAACACTGCATTCCAGCATAAGAACCTTATCCCATCTGTGAAACATGGTGGTGGTAGTATCATGGTTTGGGCCTGTTTTGCTGCATCTGGGCAGGACGGCTTGCCACCATTGATGGAACAATGAATTCTGAATGATATCAGAGAGTTCTAAAGGAAAATGTCAGGACATCTGTCCATAAACTGAATCTCAAGAGAAGGTGGGTCATGCAGCAAGACAGCAACCCTAAGCACACAAGCCGTTCCACCAGAGAATGGTTACAGAAGAATAAAGTCCTGACACCTTAATCCAATGGAAATGTTGTGGAAGGAGCTGAAGCGAGCAGCTAATGTGAGGAAACCCACCAACATCCCAGAGCTGAAGCTGTTCTGTACGGAGGAATGGGCTAAAATTCCTCCAAGCCGGTGTGCAGGACTGATCAACAGCTACAGGAAACGTTTATCTGCAGTTATTGCTGCACAGGGGGGTCACAGCAGATACTGAAAGCAAAGGGTCACATACTTTTGCCACTCACTAATTTTTGATCATTTTCCAATACTTTTAGGACTTGTGTGAAAATCTGATGATGTTTTAGGTCATATTTATGCAGAAATACAAAAAATTCTAAAGGGTTCACAAACTTTCAAGCACCACTGTATGCCAGAAAACAAAAATTAAGTCAGAAAGACATTTCACATTCGGACAGGAATCCTTCTACAATCTTCATAGGTAAGTGAGAGGATGTGATGTCATATCTCAGTGCCCTTCTCCGGCTTCTCTGGGCTCGGGGGCATGTGGGATGGGAAGTGAACAGTCTGTTCTCGTAGGTCACTTATGAGGAATACGTATAGAGTTTAAAGCTCTTAGAGTTTCCATTGCAGTTCACCTGCAGCCTACAGCCAACACAAAAGTCTTAAAATCAGAAAAGACTCGCCCGGACTGTCAGGACTGTATCGCTTTATTTCTCACCGCCTTCTTGAAGACTGAAAAACAAAACATCCTCCAGAAAGAAAAAAAAAAAAAAAAATACTCGAACCAGCAAATAACTTTTCTTTTGTTTTTTTTAGCAAAACGTTATTATTCTCTCACAATGGAACAGACGGACATGTTTGTGTTTGCTTTGTGTGAAGCCGTACAGACAGGCGCCAATCAAAGAAGCTAAAAGCATTCCGGATCAATCACACCCCCTCCCAAAATCCCCACTTTACCTTCAGCAACGTCCCCGAATCCGTGGGGGATTTTTTATAGGTCCTAAAAACGAAGGAGCTCATTACAAACCAACAAACAAATACAAAAATATAGAAAGTAGGTCCCTGGGTTTGGCAATGCAGGAACACAGCGACAGGAAATGAGCTCGGCATACGACCCCCCCCGCCCCCGCCCCCGCCCCTGCCCCCAACAAAAAAAAAACCACTCAGTTCAACATTCACTTTGGCCCAGATAGTGTGTGTGTGTGTGTGTGCGTCTCAGGACATGCTGGTAATGGCCAAGAGCCATATATAGGGTGTGTGATTGTGTGTGTTGTCTTGCTATACCTGTGAGGACCTAATGTCCTTACAATGATAGAAAGACCTGGAAATTTTCACTTGTGTGACCTTTTTGTGGGTTCTTCCCTTATTTAATTGTTTTTTTTTTTTTTTTATAAATTTGAAAAACCAAAAGATTTGCTGTAGGACACTGAGGGTGAGGACAGGGGTACCCTTGATCTGCCACAGAAGTCCTCACAAGGATAGCAAAACAAATGTGTGTGTGTACACATGTGCAGTTGGGTGTGTGGGCACGCCTCTCTCAGGAGGCGCTGGTGATGGGTTTGTACTTCTTGAGCCGGCTCCACTGGGGATGTGTGAGTGAGTGTGTGTGCGCATGTGTGACTGTGTGTGTATGTATGTGTGTGTGTGTGTGTGCGCATGTGTGACTGTGTGTGTATGTATGTGTGTGTGTGTGTGCCGCTCTCAGGAGGCGCTGGTGATGGGTTTGTACTTCTTGAGCCGGGTCCACTGGCCGGTGGAGTAGTTCATCTCGAAGACTGTGTCCACCAGCATGGTGGTGCTGCCCGTCCCGTCGGCTTTGGGCAGGACCTCTGTGTGCTCGCTCAGCTTGATCTGGATGATGTCACCCTGCTCTGGACACGGGTTCTCTGAGAAGGAGGGCACACAGCAGGGCACAGAGGTTACACCCCACTAACACAGACAGTGTCTCAAACCACACAGTACACACATAGAAGCCTACATCTAGGGGACTTGGGTACAGCTACAGTGGGGCAAAAAAGTATTTAGTGAGCCACTGATTGTGCAAGTTCTCCTACTTAGAAAGATGAGAGACAAGATGAGGGTCTGTAATTTTCATCATAGGTACACTTCAACTATGAGAGACAAAATGAGAAAAAAAAAATCTTCACCAGGTTGGCACACACTGTAGCTGGTATTTTTGACCATTCCTCCATGCAGATCTCCTCTAGAGCAGTGATGTTTTGGGGCAACACAGACTTTCAACTCCCTCCACAAATGTTATGTGGGGCTGAGGTCTGGAGACTGGCTAGGCCACTCCAGGACCTTGAAATGCTTTTTATGGAGCCACTCCTTCGTTGCCCGAGCGGTGGGGGGCACGCCTGGCACTGCAGGATCTGAGTCCCCCTCAGCGTAGTGTGTTACTGATGGTAGCCTTTGTTACTTTGGTCCCAGCTCTCTGCAGGTCATTCATCAGGTCCCTCCGTGTAGGTCTGAGATTTTTGCTCACCGTTCTCATGATCATTTTGACCCACGGGATGAGATCTTGAGTGGAACCCCAGATCGAGGTAGATTATCAATGGTCTTGTATGTCTTCCATTTTCTTACAGTTGCTCCCACAGTTGATTTATTCACACCAACCTGCTTGCCTATTGTAGATTCACTCTTCCCAGCCTGCTGCAGGTCTACAATTTTCTTCCTGGTGTCCTCCGACAGCTCTTTGGTTTTGGCCCTGGTTGAGTTGGAGTCTGACTGTTTGAGGCTGTGGAAAACAGGTGTCTTTTATACAGGTAACGAGGTCAAAACAGGTGCCATTAATACAGGTAAACAAGTTGGAGGACAGAAGAGCTTCTTAAAAAAGAAGTTACAGGTCTGTGAGAGCCAGAAATCTTGCTTGTTTTGTGGGTGACCAAATACTTATTTTCCACCATGATTTACATTAAATTAAATTTTTTAAAAATCCTACAATGTGATTTCCTGAATTTTTTTCTCATTTTGTCTCTCATAGTTGAAGTGTAGCTATGATGACAATTACAGACCTCTCTCATCTAAGTAGGAGAACTTACACAATCAGTGGCTGACTAAATACTTTTTTGCCCCACTGTATATGAACACTGCAGGTACAGCAGCTTATTATTATTATTATTATTCTTAGGGACTGCAGCAGCTACAGACATTGGAACAGAAGGTCTCATTACTGATCCATCTTGCTTTTGCCAAACTCCGTACAATTTCATCAGTTTATTGCCTTTTAAGCTTTTAAATCGACGTTATCTTCATGTTTATCGGATGTATAAACCTCCTCCTCTGAGATCTGTCTAAAAGAGATGCCTCTCTTACTCATTAACTAATATTTTCTAAATCAATTCTGTTGCTGCAGGTTAAGAGGCGTTGCTTAGCGACTAGTTTCCATGGATACAGCACCAAAACATTTCTATTAGCAATTTTTTGAACACCAGAGGGCGCACTCGTGTCATACTCCAAAATTCTTTTAATCGCAGTCATTGTTTACCATTTTTAATAAAAGAAAAGTATACTTTATTATTTTATGTTATTGTTTAAAAATGTAAAAAATGTTTAGTGGGTTATTAAGATCCGGTGAAGCTACAAGAAAAGGGAGTTTTTTCCCTTAAGAAGGCTTTCGTGAATCGGCCCCAGGTTTGGGATGATGTTATAAATTAAACATGAACAACAAATGAAACAAACCCTTAACAATAAGCCTGACTGGGCTTTTGTGTCCCTGAAAGTTAAGCTTCAGTCTTACCTCTCGACCCGGCCATGAAGCCCAGGATGAGTGCCTTCTCGGGCCGGGTGACTTTGTTGGCGGTTTTGAACATCTCCTGGGCCGCGTACATCTGCTCCCTCTGCACAGAGCACAGAGCGTTACTCACCCTGACAGCGCTGGACTGACCAGCAGGGGCGCTCTCTCACCGTAAGCGACAGGTTCTTCTTGGGCTGAGGCTGCGGGGGCGCCGGCGCCGGCGTGGGCTGAGCCGCGGCGGCCGGGGGCGTGGCCGTGTCGGGTTGCGTTGCAGTGGCGGCTGTGGGCGGGGCGGTGTTGAGGGGCGTGCTGGTGGGCGTGGTCGGGGAGGTGGGCGCTGTGGGGCTGGCGGTGCTGGCGTTGTACATGGGCGCTCTCTGTTTGAACTGGCCCGGGAGCGTGGAGGCGGCGGCGGCGCCCGATGGGTCCTCCGGCTGCCGAGCCGAGGCGCCCGTGTTAGCTAAAGCACAACAAACAACAAAGAGGTGGCGTGAGGACCCGAAATCGACACCAGGTAACCGAACAACGCCCGCGCGGCTCTCACCCTGCTGCGCCTCCGAGCTGGGAATGTACGAGGACGAGGGCACCATGCTGGGCGTGGCTGGGAGGTAGCTGGTGGACGGGAGGGCACTCTCGTTCAATGCCCCCAGTTTCTGTAACGTAACGACATACCATAATACAAACTAGATCTGCATTTCCTAAGGGCAAACAGAAAGAATGTGTCCCGATACTTTAGGTAACGTGCGGGTTTGTTTGCCCCAGTCCAACAACAAATCGCTCATACGGTGAAACACTTAAACACTCGTCAAGGTTAGATCATTTTCTCAGTACCTGTGTGGAGACGAGTCCTGCGGCGTAGTCCGGGGTGGCGTTCTCCACCACTGCCTCCTCTTTGGCCGCCTTCTCTCCCGCTTCTGCGTCTGAGAGAGGACGGGCTCGTTAGCAACCGCAAATCAAATACATACCTGCTCTGGATTCCCAAACACCGATTGCTGAAGGTAAAACACCAGGGCTGTGCTGTTCACATGTTAGCAGGAACCCGCTTCCTTTCGATTATTTGCGGTCAGTTCTCCTGACTGCTGATTTAGGGTGCATTAACTACGTACGTAAGTAGGAAGGAGATCCTGCATCTCCTGTTCTGGAAATCAGTGCCTCTGTAACCGGACTCATGCCCTCTTGGTTGTGTGCAGCCAGCGTGGTAGAAATTATTTTCTTTTTGATACACCTGCTTTATAATGCCTAATGCTTTATAATGCCTAATGCCTATTCAACATGAAACGAAATCATTAGTATGCAAGTGGACGTAGTGGAAGTGATCGTTTCATTATCATAAACATGAATTGTGAGTAAGTGACGTTTAAAGCCTCCTGAAGGTCAATGATAAAACCCCTACAGCGAGAACTACAGCGGAGCAAGAGCGCCCTCTGGTGTTCCTAGCATGTAATTAACAATGATAACACCATGTAACAATTTTCAAAAAATGTTTTGTTCCCAGTTGTTAAGTGTGTTTTCCTGATTGTTTGTACCCTAAATGAATAGAAAAAAGTTATTATTCCCTGTACACTTTTGCTTTTGTGGTCAGCACAATGATATTTTGAAATTGATCTATTTTTAAGGATATTCGCCATATTTCAAAGATACTTAAGAAGCTTCTGGAATTGTGTGAGAACTATCAAGAAGTTTTCTAGAAAACTGTCCCAGAATGATCTAGAACTTTCTGGGACTGTACAGAATTGTAGGTAGCTGTATAAACTAACAGTTTTTCTATAAGGGCCACTATAGCCCTTCCTGAGAGATGGGAGAGACATGATCTAATTGATTGGGATTGCATAGTAAGTGGGCAACAGCCATCACAGACAAAAGGGGGAACTGACCTAGACAGACAGGTGTGAATTCATTCTCTATTCAGATTCTGATAAGGACAGTATTCACACTTCACCCCACACCCATTACAGGAGGAGCTTAGGAAGGACCACTACTTTCAAATGTATATATTGTGTGTTACTCTGCTACCGGGTGATCAGTCTTGCTCTGCTGAATCCTCAGTACACTCTTGTACTTTGGTACTGCTTGGAATAAAGATTGACCATTTTTATCGAGTTTGGAGAGACATCCTTTTTCCTTACAGTACACAGCAACTTAGTCCGTTTAGATGGCATCAAGAGGTTGCATACATCCAGCAGACGCATTTTGCCATGTATGTGGCCATTTTATAAAGACAAGAGGGAAAAAGTCCTCTGTGGAAGCATCTGCTAAGATGTGTGAGGCCTACAAAGCATACTGCGGCATGCCTGTTGGTGACCTGTTTCTATAATAACAATTCATCATTTTCGTTGCCGTGGTCACAAAAGCAAAGTTTATGATGAATGTAAGCAATTTTTAATTTGTTTTAGACATAAGCAATTGGAATATAACATTAAAAAGCTGGGAACAAAACTTGTGTTACATAGTGTAATCGATCCAAATAAGGTGTGTTTTTATTATCTATATGCTTCACATCAACGCCTGTAACAAACAAATTACCCAGCGTCTTCCTCCTCCTCTTGGCTTCTCGGCCGGCTCCGACCATGTCCAGCTCAGAGATATCTAATAACTTGGGGAAGAAAATAAACAAGAAGGCTTTAAATAAGAGCGTTTGAAACACCATGTCATCAGAGCCTAGAGGAAGGGGGCGTTACCTTGACTCCTCTCTCCTTGCGCAGGGGCGTCCGTGCAGGGGCGATGGGCGTTCTGTTACTGGATGGGAACATGCTGGGGGCCGTGGGGCTGCGGAACGGGGCTTTGGGGATGCCTTTGAGCGGCGCTGGTGAGGGACAGAACGATCGTAGTGGGGTTAAATGCAGGATTAACTCATCTCATCCCATCTTATGGTGTTTAGCACATCCCAGTTACATTACGCTGTAAGTAATGGCTAACAAAGTGCTTCGGTTAGTTACTAGGAAAGCACCCCTCCTGAAGGAAAGGCAGAATGGCTGCACCGCTGACGTGGACTCCAGTTGCCAGGCTCTTGCTGCATGATCAAGAAGGTGCAACAGTTGGGTAGATCAGGGCTCTGTTGTAGCTAGCCATTACTAGGTGGTTGCTATGGTGTCAGTATGGTATCCCAGGTGGTTGCTATGGTGTTGCTAGGTACAGTGGGGAAATAAGTATTTGACACCCTGCCGATTTTGCAGGTTTTCCCACCTACTAAGAAAGGAGAGGTCTGTAATTTTTATCGTAGGTACACTTCAACTGTGAGAGAGAGAATCTAAAAGAAATCCAGATAATCACATTGGATGATTTTTAAATAATCGATTTGCATTTTGTTGCATGAAATAAGTATTTGATACAACAGAAAAACAGAACTTAATATTTGGTACAGAAACATTTGTTTGCAGTTACAGAGGTCAGACGTTTCCTGGAGCTCTTGACCAAGTCTGCACTGCAGCAGGGATTCTGGCCCACTATTCCATACAGATCTTCTCAGGATCTTTCAGGTCTTGGGGCTATCGCTGGGTAACATTGAGTTTCAACTCCCTCCAAAGATTTTCTATTGGGTTCAGGTCTGGAGACGGACTAGGCCACGCCAGGACCTTGATATGCTTCTTACGGAGCCACTCCTTAGTTGCCCTGGCTGTGTGTTTCGGGTAATTGTCACGCTGGAAGACCCAGCCATCGCCCATCATCAATGCTCTCACTGAGGAAAGGAGGCTGTTAGCCAAAATCTCGCGATACATGGCCCCATGCATCCTCCCTTCAGTACGGTGCAGTCGTCCTGTCCGCTTTGCAGAAAAGCTCCCCCAAAGCATTATGTTCCCACCCCCGAGCTTCAGGGTTCTTGGGGTTGTACTCATCCTTCTTCCTCCAAACACAACGAGTGGAGTTGATACCAAAAAGCTCCATTTTGGTCTCATCTGACCACATGACCTTCTCCCATGCCTCCTCTGGATCATTCAGATGGTCAGTGGGGAACTTCAGACGGGTCTGGGCATGCGCTGGCATAGCAGGGGGACCTTGCGTGCCCTGCAGGATTTTAATCCATGACAGCGTAGTGTGTTACTAACGGGAATCTTTGAGACTGTGATCCCAGCTCTCTTCAGGTCACTGACCACGTCCTCCCATGTACTGTAGTTCTGGGCTGACCTCTCTCAGAATCCTCCTTACCCCATGAGGTGAGATCTTGCATGGATCCCCAGACTGAGGAAGACTGACAGTCATCTAGGGTTAGTGTTTCTTCCATGTTCTAATAATAGCACCAACAGTTGTTGCCTCCTCACCGAGCTGCTTGCCTATCGTCCTGTAGCCCATCCCAGTGCAGGTCTGCAATTTTGTCCCTGGTGTCCTTAGACAGCTCTTTGGTCTTGGCCACGGTGGAGAGTGATTGATTGAGTTGTGGACAGGTGTCTTTTATACAGGTAACGAATTCCAACAGGTGTAATTAATACAGGTAATGAGTGCGGAATAGGAGGGCTTCTTAAAGACAAACTAACAGGTCTGTGAGAGCCAGAATTCTTGCTGATTGGTATGTGATCAAATACTTATTTCACGCAATAAAATGCTAATTAATTACTTAAAAATCAAACAATGTGATTTTCTGGATTTTTTTTTAGATTCAGTCTCTCACAGTTGAAGTGAGCCTACAATAACAATTACAGCTCTGAATTCTTTGTGGGTGGAAAAACCTGCTAAATCGGCAGGGTATCAAATACTTATTTTTCCCACTGTGTTTGCTATGGTGTTGCTAGGTGGTTGCTATGGCATCAATATGTTATCTCAGGTGGTTGCTATGGTGTTGCTAGGTAGCAGCTATGGTGTCTCAGGTGGTTGCTCGGGTGTCCCATGTAGCTGCTAGGTGGTTGCTATGGTGTTGCTAGGTAGCTGATATAGTGTCTCAGGTGGTTGCTATGGTGTTGCTAGGTAGCTGATATAGTGTCTCAGGTGGTTGCTATAGTGTTGCTAGGTGGTTGCTATGGTGTCCCAGATGTAGTTGCTAGGTGGTTGCTATGGTGTCCATATGGTATCTCAGGTGGTTGCTATGAGCGCAGGAACTCACTCGTGGTGTCGATCTTCTTGACGAGTCCTCGGCCTTTGGCGTGGAACGGAACTCCAGCTGTTTTCTTCAACTGCTGCGCCGTCTCTGTGGCTGTACATACACAACCAACAATGAACACACACACAACCTCTCTCTCACACACACACACACACACACTTCTATCGTATTTCAAATGGACATGAACGAACACACTCACACTTCTGGAGGAGCTCGGCTCTGAGCGTGGCGCTCTTGGGCTTCCTCTTGAGCTGGAAGTGTTTGATGGGCGGGGTCAGGGGACCCACCAGCGTGGTCAGGGCACTCTTATTGAGGTACTGGCACTCCAGGGGTAGCATGGCCGACGCCTCACACTCGCTCACTGAGGGGCGAGAACGTAAAGTAATTTAGATTTTATACCCTCGCTTAATTTAAGGATTCCAGCTGCCTAACAGTGCCTATTTATTACAAATATGAATTTACAAAATGGAATGGAATGGGCATATGTGGAATGTATATATGGTATTTATGGAATAGGAATGTAGGAATGTAAGCGAGTGCGGGGGGCATGAACACTGGTATCACCACAATAACCCACAACCAGAACTCTTCCACTTCCTCTATGTCGGAAATATTGCATCAACATAATTTGCAGCTTTTCCTTTAAAGAAGCTTTCCATCAAGCCTCTATATAGAGTATTTTTGACCCTTTTCCTTTATGGCGAACCGGGGAGGCCTGGCAGACCTTTTTCTCTGAGCTCTCCCAGGATGTCCTGCACGTTGGGGTTCTGCTCCTCCAGGTCCAGATTGAGGGAGCCGGTCTCGGGAAACGACTTCAGGATGTCGGCCACCATCAGCACCCAGGGCTCCGAGTCCACGGTGGCCAGCTGAATGATCTCAGACAGGGCGTCCTTCATCTGCACAGAAGGGTGGCGCATCGGTAAACTGGTGCTGCCAACCGGCAACATGCCACGCTCTCCAAACGTAATGTCAGAATTAAATGGTTAAAAATTATGGGTGTAACGATGCTCTCTGCTCCCGATTCGAGTGCCAAAGGTCTCCAGTTTATACTGTAGAACGACAGATATGCTGGATAAGAAGGATATGGTTCTTACGATCCTTACCTCATCAACCTATAGCCTAACACGAGTGTGATTCTATCGTAAGGTTGAAGAACGTAACGCTTTCAAGAATACCACTCGTTCTCAGACTTGTTCTTAAGAAAAGAGAAGAAAACAAGCCAATTCCTAAGAAGTTCCTTGAAGAATAACAACTTTAACGTTTTTAAGAAGGTTTTCTTTCTTAAGACACTAACGATGTGAACGTGGGATCCCAAAACAACAACAAACATTTTAAATTCACTCAAGAGCTCCACAACAGCAGCTTCCTAGATATGGGATTTGAACTCGCAACCTTTCAAACAGCAAAACACCTTATAAGCAGGGAGTAGAGGAACCCTAAACGTACTGAAAGTAGAGACACTGCGTACAAACTGTACTCAGGCAAAAGCACAACTCCTCAGTTTGGTTACGATTTGAGAAAAAGCACAAGAATAGCTGCTTTTACAGGTATGCCAAATATAAACCACAATACAAACCTAAGTAAACACACCTCACAGGCTGCACACAACCAAGAGGGAATGAGTCCGCGGACAGAAACACTAACTTACAGAACTGCAATTTCTGAGTGTGAGTGGTTTAGTATTATTCATAGCAAACTAAAAGTTAGTAACCCTTATTAATAATTCCAGAAAGCTCAGAACTGTGCCAACAATTCTTGCCAATTTAAAGTCGTATTGATTGCATTGATTACACCTGTGAATAAACAAAGGGGCGTGGCTACGAGCCAACCAAGGTCACCGACAAACGCACCGTGACCCAATTACACAACTACAGCAGCGGCTAAACGCAGAGATCCCTAAAATATAACCCTACCCAGGCCAGAGAGAGCTGTGCTCCTCAGGTGTGTCAGGTGCACAACACTCCGCCCACTTTGAACAGGTAACCTCCCTGGAGTGTGCTGGTCTGTGTACTGATGACCTGTTTTAGGCTGTTGGTAACGTGTTAGAAATGAATTCAACCAGCGCGGCGTGTTCAGAAGTTACCAAAACAAACGCACACGACTTGAGTAACCAGCTTAAACTCCGCTAAATTCCACAATTCCCAACTGATCTGTGCTCCTGAAGCACAATGAGTAAACTGTTTATTTATTTACTGCAAATGAATTGTTTTAGCGTTGAAATGAACTTGCAGCTGGCTCTACCTGACCCGAGTCAGCCAGTTATGTGCCGTGTCCCGAACGGCTACCCCCAGACTACACTACAGCACTGCGTACAGCACGAACCAATGCACAAGAGGCCCTACGTAGTGCACTTCGTAACAACCAAGTAGCCGTTTGAGACACAACCACGGTAACGCACAGCCCCACCTCATCGACGGTCCTGCGCGGGAGATGCAGCATGCCGAGCAGCAGCTTCAGTTTAACCGGAGGCGACAAATTGGAGAAACACAGCCGAATATTATCGATCACAGACACGGTGAGGAGGGAAGCGATGCTCGCGGGCGTCCACAGCTCGTCCGTAGAGCCGAGTTTGTTATGTAGCCACAGGCCGGTGTCGCTGTCCCTCATCGACGCCATCTTGGAAAAAGACGAATAATTAGTTCGGGCATTTTAACAGACTACCTAAAAACAGAGGGAGCGAGTGAGAGAGAGTCAGGACCCATGTGATCGCTCTGAGAGAAGTTCCTCCTTCAGTTAGTAAAGTTACAAAACAGAAATGAGTACTTCACTGTTACTCTGACACCGTCTAGCCTCCGTGATAGGATGTTTTATATATATATATATACACACAAAATAACATACACACACTTACTGTCCCAAAAAAGAGACAACCAGCACCTCTGGTGAGCGATTTCTGTCAGTTCAGCCACAAATAAATAATACTTAAAAAAATACATTCTGAATTTGTATTTACTGAATTACGTTATTTTCATTATTTAAGATTGTTTTTGTATCTTTTTATTGTATTTATTGCCAAACATCCAAACAATATACAACATATCCATGAAGTGAAAAAGGAGAACATTCAGGACACAGAACAAATACATACCTGTAGTAAAAGTAGTAATAATATTATTACTGAGCGCAAAAGATGAAGGTAAATACAGTACATACAAAGACAAATGCGAGGGTACAGGATAAAATAAGAAAATTTACTTACAAAGACTTTAGATATTTGGCAAACGTTCAATGTTTTGATAGATTTTTGTTTACAGAGTTGGAGATCAGAGCGACATGGATATCCATTTCTTTCATAAACGCAATAAAGACAGGCTTCTTGTTTGCAAACTTACATTGTGTATGTAAAATTTAGCAAGTAATAAAATCATATTAATAAGGGGAAAAGGCATTTACATTTTTGTTTGTAGAATCATAACGGCCAAATATAACAATTTTATAGTACAAAGAGAAAACAGGAGAAATGTTATGAATTATAAACTTATTAACATCTTTCCACAGACCATAAGTAAAACTGCAGGTCCAGAATAAGTGTGAGCATGTAATTGTGAGGATGTAATTCACAAACTGTTATTTAGTTTAATCTGCTCAGAGGAAAAACATCAAATCAAGCGTTCAGAAAAACGTAGCAAATAAGAAACAGAGGTGATGATAAAAACCCCCACAAAACCTCCATCTAGAACACAGATTAAAGCAGGAACTTTGCCATGTCCTTTCCTTATCTAGACAACTTTTGTATTCTAAAGACGACCTTCACACGAAAGGCTTTTAAAGTTTTGGATTGAAAGTATGTCAGCCTTATTTCCAATAACTAAACGGATTAAATTTTTCATAAATTTCTATGCTTACATTATCAACTCTTACAGCCTAAGAGAAGTGGGAGGCTATCGTAAGGTTTAGAAATCCTACCATTGATCTCAAGAAAAGAGTTAAGAAAAAAGATAATTCTTAAGAAGTTATTTACATTTACAGCATTTAGCAGACGCCCTTATCCAGAGCGACTTACAACTGATACAGTCGTACAATTCAACCAATTGTGGGTTAAGGGCCTTGCTCAAGGACCCAACAGTGGAAGCTTGGCAGAGGTGGGATTTGAGCCCTGGACCTTCTGGTCCATAGTCCAGTACCTTACCCGCTAGGCTACCACAGTCCCTAAGACTAAGTTATTTGAAGAATAACAATTCTTGATATGTTTTTCTTAAGAGTGAATTAAAGAAAAAACACATAGGTAAGAAGATTTTCTTTCTTAAGACTTTTTTGTGAATATGGTCCCTGGTCTGGCTTATGGAGAGACCAAGAATCCATCACCTGAAGGACAAAGGAGTAGCGAGTGCCAGAGTTCCATCACCATGGGCCCCCTGAGTTACACGTGATGCAGACTGAACACTTCAGTAACTCTCAAAATGACACTTTTTTCATCTCCAGATAATCAGTTCAACAACTATCCACCCTTTCTGCCCTTTGTCCTCCTAAAACAAAGTTTGCACAGATCCATGGCCACAGCTCCATCTATATATCTTTATCTGTCTTGTGTATAGTGTTACCATACTGTATGATTGCTGCTGAAATACTAATTTCCCATCAGGAAATTAATAAAGTGCCATCTTATGACAGTCTGATATTAATCTGATATTATACAAGATATATACAAGATCATATCAGATGTCCTGGATCAGAATATCTGCTAAATGCTGTAAATGCAAATGCAAGTTTTGTCTTGTCTCTAATCTTTAGGGAGAAATGGGGAAAAAAACTGTTAGGGTAGGTTCTTGGGTGGCACATCAGTCTAGTAGTAATAGTCTAATAATTTCCTGAGCTATGGTGGTGCCTTCTGGTCAGTCTGAGCGACACATTCAGATGAATGGCTGTCTGAAGCGCTGTAGTCACCACAACCCAGACAAGTGGGGATAAAACTGGAATTAAATTAAAAGTTCTACAAGTAACACTAAAGTTAACACATTCTGTCTGTATATGCCTCTTAAAAAAGAGCTTTAATGAATATTTAAAGCAATGTTCCATAATGTTTCGGGCTCATCTCTGATCTGCTCCATCTTTAGCATCATAACTCTGAGGCATACAGTGGTGTGAGAAAGTGTTTGCCCCCTTCTTGATTTCCTATTTTTTTTGCATGTTTGTCACACTTAAGTGTTTCGGAACATCAAACCAATTTAAATATTAGTCAAAGGCAACACAAATAAAAATAAAAAACAGTTTTTAAATGAAGGTGTTTATTATTAAGGGAGAAAAAATCCAAACCTACATGGCCCTGTGTGAAAAAGTGATTGGCCCCCTTGTTAAAACATCACTTAACTATGATTTATCACACCTGAGTTCACTGTCTCTAGCCACACCCAGGCCTGATTATTGCCACACCTGTTCTCAATCAGGACATCACTTAAATAGGACCTGCCTGACAAAGTGAAGTACACCAAAAGATCCTTAAAAGCTACACAGCATGCTGAGATACAAAGACATTCAGGTCAGCTTTGGGACTCCAGTGAACCACAGTGAGAGCCATTATCCACAAATGGGAAGACATGGAACAGTGGTGAACCTTCCCAGGAGTTGCCGGCCGACCGAAATTACCCCAACAGCGCAGCGACAACTCATCCAAGAGGTCACAAAGGACCCTACAACAACATCCAAAGAACTGCAGGCCTCACTTGCCTCAGTTAAGGTCAGTGTTCATGCCTCCACCATAAGAAAGAGGCTGGGTAAATATGGCCTGCATGGCAGAGTTCCAAGACCAAAATCACTGCTGAGCAAAAAGAACATTAAAGCTCGTCTCAGTTTTTCCAGAACACATCTTGATGATCCCCAGGAGTTTTGGGAAAACATTCTGTGGACTGACAACACCAAAGTTGAACTCTTTGGAAGGTGTGTGTCCCATTACATCTGGTGTAAAAGTAACACAGCATTTCAGAAAAAGAACATTATAGCAACAGTAAGATATCGGGGTGGTAGTGTGATGGTCTGGGGCTGTTCTGCTGCTTCAGGACCTGGAAGACTTGCTGTGATAAATAGAGCTATGAATTCAGCTGCTACCAAAAAATCCTGAAGGAGAATGTGTTTGTTTGAGACCTCAAGCTGAAACGAACTTGGGTTCTGCAGCAGGACAATGACCCAAAACACACCAGCAAGTCCAGCTCTGAATGGCTGAAGGAAAACAAAATGAAGACTTTGGAGTGGCCTAGTCAAAGTCCTGACCTGAATCCTATTGAGATGCTGTGGCATGAGCTTAAAAAGGCCGTTCATGCTGGAAAACCCTCCAGTGTGGCTGAATTACAACAACTCTGCAAAGATGAGTGGCCAAAATTCATCCTCAATGCTGTAAAAGACTCATTGCAAGTTATCACAAACGCTTGGTTTCAGTTGTTGCTGCTAAGGGCGGCCCAACCCGTTATTAGGTTTAGGGGCAATCACTTTTTCACACAGGGCCATGTAGGTTTGGATTTTTCTCTCCCTTAAAAATAAACACGTTCATTTAAAAACTGCATTTTGTTTTTTCTTGTGTTGTCTTTGACTAATATATAAATTGGTTTGATGTTCTGAAACACTTAAGCGTGACAAACATGCAAATAAATAGGAAATCAGAAAGGGGGCAAACACTTTTTCACACCACTGTACACTTTCTTCAGCGTTATTGGCACCGCTGGTAAAGACGAATAAGTATAAGTTATGAAAATGCCTTTGTGGATTAATAGTTTAATCTCACACTTTATATGTGAGAAAAACTCTCATCATATTTACGGGTTTTCTCATGAAAAAGCTCGATGTAGTTTCTGACCGAACCGAGCTCACTACAAGCCACGTGACCAGAACGGTCCAATCAGAGGCCGGAGTGTTAGTCCGCGCACCATATTGTGGTGAATGTGAAGAAGAGACGCAGGAACCGAATCGAGCATCTTTACACAGAGAGAGAGCTGAGAAACGGCTATAATTCAGAGATTTTATTTCATTCTTCAGGTAAGATGACAATGTTTGTGTGTTTAGATTGTTTTACAGTATCGCAGGTCTTGAAGCCAGTATTTCGTTCCTAATGAGGACCAAACGTTCGCACAAGGATGGAAGGGTCCGATA
This sequence comes from Ancistrus triradiatus, assembly GCA_025084515.1. NCBI lineage: Eukaryota > Metazoa > Chordata > Actinopteri > Siluriformes > Loricariidae > Ancistrus > Ancistrus triradiatus. The sequence goes on along the minus strand of JAJAGP010000798.1, from coordinate 50,394 downwards.
TTTGTTACCTTGTGGGGACATTTTGGTGGTGCTCATAAGGAAAATGGCATTCTTCCTAAAAGTGTAACGTTTTTTGAGAAACCAAAAGAGCAAAAAATGTTTACATTAGGTTACTGATGTTAAGTATAGAGTCAGGGTTAGGTCTGGATGTAGAATTAATTAACTACACTAATCATTATATCAAAGTAAAGTCCCCACAATGATAGAAATACAAAACTGATGTGAATGAGAGAGAGAGAGAGAGAGAGAGAGAATGTATTTATATGCTTAGTGGGGACCTTACACTGATTAGCCTTAGGATTAGAACCATTCTATCAGCTCCACTTTCCACTATAGCTGCAATTTGCAGGTCTACAATTACAGACTATAGTCCATCTGTTTATGAACTCCAGCAGCACTGCTGTGTTCAGCTCACTAACACACCACGTACCTGATCTAGGGTCCTGTGGGGGTCCTGATCATTGAAATACAGGGTGAAAGGGGGCTAATGGAGTATGGAGAGCAACAGATGGACTACAGTCCGCAATTGTACTACAAAGACCAGCTCTTGGAATGTTTTGTTGGACATTTACCAAGACTGTGTGTGTGTGTGTTATAGAGAGACAGCATGAAATCGAGCGGTGTTTATGTTCCGGTGATGCTGCTGCTGCTGCTTCAGCTTGGATGTTTTGCTCTGATTAAAGCAGAACAAGACACTGGAACTGTCATTCCTGCTGAGAGTAAGATTTAATTACTCATTTAAATTCTCATTTTTATTAAAACACAACATGAAAACATTTAATACAGTATGTTACTGTATGATACAGCACAGTCATTCTTATCTTTGGATCTTTTATAAAAACTGAAACACTTACCGAAAACGAGAGTGGAACTTTACTAGGTTGTTTTCTGCATTTGAAGACTGCAATTCACTTTTGTGTCACCAGGTGTCGCAAGGGTTTGCTCATCCTAGCTTTCTGTCATTCAGATGTGAGTTAGGTATATAAAAGACAGATTTATATTTTCTATTATAGTTATTACCTGCTTATGTGATAATTCGTAAGGCCTTATCCCACAGTGTGACTGTGGTAGTCTGTTAAGGTCCTGGACTATGGACCAGAATGTCCAGGGTTTAAATCCCACCTCTGCCAAGGCCCTTAACCCACAGTTGCTTAGATTGTAAGACTGTATCAGTTGTAAGTTGCTCTGGAGCTAAATGCTGTAAATGTAAATGTTAAAGAGAATGGATGTTGACCGGACGGACGTTAAAGGGTGTGTAGCTGTAATTCCAAGCTATTAAAGGTTAATGCTCTTGCTCAAGAGCCCAAGAGTGGGACCTCAGTCCTCGTTTCATATTTACAGCATTTAGCAGCCACCCTTACAGTCTTACAAGGTTCAGTCCAGTCAGTGGTGGGTAAAGGACCTTTGCTATCAGTGTGAATCATCTGAAGCGTCCCGTTACAGAAGTTGAAGGAAATAAAGCAACAAAGTATGGCTGAGATCTCCCAAACTCAAAGCAGCATTAGTTTGTAGTGTGCTAAGCAGTGACGGTCCGTGTGCTCTTCGGGCAGGTCGACCCTGTGTGGACTGCCACGCCTTTGAGTTCATGCAGCGAGCTCTGCAAGATCTGAAGAAAACCGCTTTCAGCCTCGACTCTCGGGTAAGTCACTGGGGAACTCGGCGGAGGCTAGCTTAGGATTAAAGCGCATTGCTTCCAAAGTAGCAGCTCCGTCACCTAGCGTTAGTCGAACTAGCACGACTTAAAGGTAACCGATTAACACCAGGTACAGAACCACAGATGCCATAGCTAGACGATATGGAGCACATAAGGTCTAAGCCCAGCTAGTCTGAACCCCGTTAGGGAGCAGTGCATCGGCGTTAGGAAAGTGAACGTGGTGAAGCTCTTCGTAAAAACTCACGTTATTTTATCAAGCATGGATTTGGATTATTTTCCTCAGTTAATAGGTGTTTAAACGCCGCTTTATAAGTGAATGTACATGAATTTGAAGTCAGAACTCATTCAGTTTGAAACACTGAATAAAATCTAAAATGTGCATCTTTAAGTTCTTATAATTGACCATCGTTGATAAATGAACAACAAAGTCTAACAGTGGTGCCCTCAGTCAGTCCGTCTGCTCTCTGTTTGTTATAACAGTGAAATGATTGAGATAAACTCAAAGGTAACATTCAGTACAGCACAGCTTATTACACCCTATGAATGCTGTAAGCTGTGGCCTAATGAGCACTGACTAATGAAGTAACAGACTAACAGTAGTGCAGATGGGGTACAGAGGTGTGTAGTACAGTGTATACATAGGGAATGATCAGAAGTTGCCTGGACCAAAATGGCGACGGCATTGACACACGATCCAGCGGCCCATGAGGCGTCTCGCTATATCGTTGCTATGACTAAATCGAGGAATTGACTACTACTACTTCATATCATTCTGGATTGTGGTAGTTCCATGCATATATATATATATATATATATATATATGTGTGTGTGTGTATATATATGATGAAAAAAAATCTTAATCTGGTCCCTGCCTCGATTACTAAAAGCCTTCGTCTTGTCTCGGACTCGGCTCTAGCACTCTTGATTACAACATGTTTTAGGACTTTTCAGTAGCCGATGAGGTTTAATGACGTACAGAAACCGCGTCAGTTCTCAGACTGTAGTTTCTGACCTGTTTGTCTGTTTTGTTTTTAATCAGACGGAGAGTTTGGTGCTGAGAGCAGAAAGGAGGGCGCTGTGCGACTGCGTGACTCCGGCACCGATTTAAACCGAACATCAGAGCCACCGACCATCAACCGTGCACTGCACCACCACACCACAATTACACCTGCTAATGATGATATTACCATACTGTATATGTGTTACATAACCTACAGATAACCGACACAGCAGCCGGATCATTTACTCTGTGACCGTGTGTATTCTGCTTATTATTATTATTATTATTATTCACTCAGCTACTCTAGGCTAGCTTAAACATGGTTCATACAGTTACATTACAGTTTGAACGTGATGTTGGATGATTAATCTGATTTTATCTAATAGATCAGGCTTAACAAGAACGATAACAAACACACAGCATACGATTTGCACAGCTCTTTTTCTCTGTATTAAAATGCTTGAGAGGAACCATAAGTTTTTATGTGACTGTATTATCATTTATAACCTTCATTAAGCTCGATTTGTAAATTAAGTGTGTATAAGTTAGTAACTGTAACGATGTAAATGTCTTTAAGGTACAGGAACGAGATTAGCTTTTGTTTAAATGCATGTTATTATTAAATTAGGCTTCAGTCCATCACAGGGAACACACACACACACTTTAGAGGGACAATTTGACCTAACACATGTATTTTTGGAGTTAGAATAAAAGGAGGAAAGCCAGGTAGAACAGAGGAGAACATACAAACTCCGCACAGGCAGAGTATGTTTGTAAAGTCTTTAAAATGAGGAATATACCTTTGAAATTAAACAGCACTGCACATAAAGTGCTATATTTTTAAATTTGAGTTAAAATAATTTAAAAAATGAACGTATCCAGACCGCGTTCGGTGTTTACACTTGTAGTACTCTCACTAAAGCAAAGGCTGCTAACTCTGAGGTAACTGTTTAGCAGCACTGCGTGTCTGTATATTGTTTTTATTCACACTATTAATAAACCTTATGGTTTTAGCTTCCCATATATAGCTCTGTGTTAAGTTCAGAAGGTGATGTTGATGCGCACGTTAGCATATTAGCACGATGCTAATCCGAGGGCTCGCCTGTTAACTGTCCGTTTCTCAGCTGCAGGGCGAATCTCAATAAATAACCGGTTTCAAAGACCTGTTTGTTGTGGATACGATTTCACACATCGAGCAAATGGAATATATATCACTAGATGTTAAATATACAACTGAGACAACCCAAATCCAGGAAAAAAAGCTGGGACAGTATGGGAAATGCAAATACAACCGTGTTTCTTACATTTCTTTTGCATTTGCCGAACCCAAGATGTGTCATGTTCCATTCTGGTTTGCAACACATTTCAAAAAAGTTGGGACGGGGCAGTTTTGGGCTAGATGATCAGAGGATCTCCAGCTTAACAACAAATTTGTTGTAAAAAAAAAAAAGATTTAAATGTTTAAAAACAATGTTCCTCAAAGAAAGTTTAGAAAGTATTTTCATATTTCTCCCCCTCTCTCAACAATTCAAGGAATCTGGAGGAGTTTCAGGGCGTAAAGGGCAAGAGACTGAAGAAGTCACTTAGATGAGTGATGGAACATTTCTCCCACAAAACCTTATGTCCAGCAACATAAGCTGTCTTCAGGATGACATAATAAACAGGAGGGTCTATGCAAGAAAAGTTGCAAAACCACATGTAGCACACATTAGGGTATGGGTACTGTACTGGCCTGACTATTTACTGCTTTTTAGAATGTCATACAACCCAAAATTAAATGTGTACAAACCAAGAAACAACTATGTACATACAGCAGACAACCCCCCCCCCCAACACACACACACACACACACACACAAAATTAGAAATAACCATATATTCATATATAATCACAAAAAAAGAAAAAAAAACACACACACAAAAAGGGGACTTAAGAGGGAGGACAATTTAGAAACGAAAAATGTGACGATAACGACCCCATGCTGTTACACTCCTTAAGTTTGCAGGAAGAATGGAACAAAATAAGCCCTGAAACACTAAGTCACTTGGTATCCTCCGTGGGGAAAAAAAAACTTCATTGTTGGGAGAAGGAACAGCGACATTACAAAGTGGTAAAGGCTTTACTGTCCCAACCTTTTTGTGGAATGTGTTGCAGGCCTGAAATATCTTGGGTTCATGCTGTCTGCAGTGAAGAACACCAATAGCAAAAAAAGGGCACTGGGCACCACTGGCAAAACAACCCCAGGAGTTCCTACAGATGTTAAAGGACGGTCTAAGCGAGCAGGAGATGGCACTGGGCTGTAATACTTGTCCAATGCTACAGGTTGGCATCACTTGCAGACATGGAGCCAGTGTGGGGATCATCCCTGGCACCATAACAGACCAGTGCACAATTGCAGGTATGTGCCAACCGTGGCCAGAACAAAAACACAAGTCGATCAACCAGTGATATGGCAATCCAGGTCGGTGTTGTATTTGAAATGGCCTCCAGGAGGCGTACACAGAGCGCAGCACAAGCCCAGAGTGTGGCGTCACTGCAGCAGTACATGCAGTCTGATACCGTGGTCTTGCCGAGCAAGCAGCTTTACAGTAAATAAATAGATACAGCAGCAGCAGCAGCAGCAGCAGCGAAAGAGTCTCCTGACACCGACAAAACCCCGTCAGCTTTGAGTTAGCGCTGCAGTGGCGGGCCTGCATTACCCTGCCAGAATTTCGGGAAAACGTCGCAGTAAGCAAGAAGATGCTCTGCACATACACAAGACTCCTCATTCCAGCTCGTCAGAAACGCTTTCACATTCTCGTAGTAATTAATCGTCAACATTTCTGCAGACTTCAAGCATCCACGTTCAAACAGCGGCGGTGCCTGAGCAGTAATGACTAGCGAGCGGCAGATGCTGACAGCCATTGTTTATCAGCTTTCTACAAGTGGAAGAACAGCCGCGTAAAGTAATAAAGTGATTATTCATCACATACTGGGAACACTACTCTATATGCAGTCAGTAGAAGGAAGAATGCTCTGAGCAAACAGTTGGGAATTTGATCCTGTACAGAACAGCTTCAGCTCTAGGATGTTTCTGGGTTTCCTCACATGCCTCCACGACCCACGTTCTCATGAGATTCAGTTTATTTTCCTTTAGAATTTGCTGCTATAATTCAGAATTCATTGTTCCATCGACGATGCAGCAAAACAGCAGACCATGATCCTACCACCACCATGTTTCTCAGATGACAGAAGGCCCTTGTGCTGTAATGCAGGGTTTTCCTTTCTTTCCTTTCCAATAAGCCCGATAATCCCCCACTGATGAAAGCAGCCTTGCAGCGTCACTCAAAATGGAGCTGGAGAATTGAATGTACCATTGAGCTCTAAATTAAAGGGTCTATTAGAGCCGTAAAACTGATTTCTGATTACAGAGGGACCTCATTAGGACCGACAGATATCATCATGTAATGATATCATGCGGACACAGCGGTGGGGATTCTATTAAGAAAGCCATTAAAATTTTAAAGTTCAGGCCCTTCAGCTCTCATTTCCCCCACAGTGATGCCCTTGATTAGAAGGTACGTTGATTCAGCTTGGCTCGTTCTTGACGTACATGAGACCGAGTCCAGCAGAATTCAGACTGAGCAGCTGAGGAGCAATCCTGACACTTCACTTCAAGTTCCTCCGACCTTCAGAAAAGCACAAGCAGAGCCTAATACCTATAGGATTTCAGCTTCAGGCAGTTCGCTCAAACCCACAACACCCTGTTACGGAAATCTACTTCAGTAGAGGTCTCAGACTTTTGATCCTTTCTCAACCTGTGTTACCTGCTTATATTATAATAATTTTGTGCTTTTGTTTCACCTCAAACATGCAGACTACAGCGTCATACACACAGCACCTTCTCTAGGGTTTACAGAGAGTGGTCTGAAAAAGACCACAATCTGAGGGCAGTTCCCTGGGTGAAAATGCCACGTTGATGCCAAACTGGTTAGAGCTGATAGAAAGGCAACAGTAACTCAAATAACCACAAAATTGGACAATCAAAGGTTGGAAAATGTCAGCTGGTCTGATGAGTCTCGATTTTTCCTTGGCATAAAGAACAAGAAACTGGCGAATCCCTCCATCATCCAACCACGTACCAACGGTTCAGGTATAATGGTGTGATTTTCTTGGCACACTTTGTGCCCCTTTATACCAACTGAGCATATATTAAACCCCACAGCCTACCTGAGTATTGTTGCTGACCATTTGCACCCCTTGATTCCCACAGAGTACCATCTTCTGAAGCTCAACTCATCTCAAACTGGTTCTACCATCACCAGATCTCAATCTAATGGATCACCATTGGGCTGGGGTGGATGGGAGATTCACATCATGGATGTGCAGTCGACAAATCTGCAGCGACTGTGTGAAGATGTCATGGAATATGGACCAAAAACCTCTGAGGAACGTTTACAGGACCTTGGTGGATCTGTGTTATGAAGAATTAAGGGCACTCAATGCCTATTACGAGGTGACCCAGCCTTGAGTTTTGTCCTGTGGTCTTTGTACATAATATACGGGGGTATAACGTTCAGTAGGTCCTCCCAGTTTGCCAAAACATGTCTTTCAAAGTGTATTTTAAAGTCAGTTCTGACTTTTTAGCACTTTCAACAACACTGCCTCCGCTGGCGAGGAGAGCCCATGAATGATAAATGCCGGCGATAAGAACATTAATTATGCATTTATATTTTTGTGGTCCTCAGATGAATTCCCCATTAGCGTCTGACCTATAAATACACCTAAAGCTGAGCCGTCTCCGACAATGAAATATTCACTTCATCCTGTGGCCGAGGATTTGTTGGCATAGAAACGTTAGGCCTGAAACAGAAAGAGAAGGGAGGAAGAGACCTGGCAAAAGACAGGCTGTCTGGATCGAGGCGAAATCCACGAGTTCTACATGCTGGTTTTGGTGCCACGTTTGCGTAACTGGCATAAATATGTTTTTAATAAAGTCTCCACATCTCTCCCTCAGTCTGTCTCGTCCTTTTCTCTCATACTCACAGGTCACAGAATCCGGTTCCATCCAGTTTTTTTTCTCTCATTTGGCATGAACATAACCGACCCCCTCTCCCTCCCTAACCTTGTTCTGAGGGTGTGACCAGGCTCTGCCAGGCTGGACTAACGCCTGTGGTGGTGGGCATATCTCTAGAGTAGCCAGTGGGAACCCCGGAAGACACGGAACTAAAAATACAGATTAGTTTTGAGCCAGACATCAGGCTGCTGGGGAGCCGCTTATTTGTAAACAGAAACACCAGAGAAAAAAATGCAAAAGATGCCATCAGAGCAGTGCCAGGTGATGAGTTTGCCAGACTGAAGCCACGAGAGACCAGCAGCCCAGATGTTGAAAATGAGTCTGATCCAGATGATAACACAGCCAGAATTAAATGACCTGGTCAGACTTAGATGTGGCAGAAGCTAGAGCAGAGGTACTTGAGTTACGACCGAAACTATGGGGTTTGGTACAAAAATATTTCAATCTTTCAGCAGGGACTTCAGACGTCTGTTAGGAGGCCAGTTTTTTTCATCCATACTCAGACCTGAAAGTCATTCCAAAAAAGTTGGGACGGGGGCAATTTAGGGCTAGTAATGAGATGAAAAAACTAAATAATGCTGTGATTTCAAACAGGTGATTATAATCATAATTTGGTCCAAAAGCAGTATCCAGGAAAAGAAAGTCTTTGAGGAGTAAAGATGGTCAGAGGATCTCCAGTTTATCACCAAATGTTTAAGAAAATGATGAAAATGTTTAAAAACAATGTTCATCAAAGAATGACTGGAAGGGATTTCTATGCACCTTATGTTGCTCTGAAATCTCAGGGTACTTTTCTGCATTAATGCTGCAGAAGTGGAAATGACCTTTACCAAGGGCCCTGACCCGACCCCATACCATGCCAGAGCCTGGCTGTTGGACTTGTTCCTCATATCAGTCTGGATGGTCCTTTTTTCATATTTGGTCCAAAAATGATCTGTGATACTGATGGGTCTAAGCACAATCCCCGTTCCCACTGTATGATGGTCCATCCCAGATCCTCCGAGCCCAGAGAAGCCGACGCCGCTTCTGGACATGGTTATAGCATAAGGCTTCTTTTTTGCACAGTAACCTTTTAAGTGGCATTTGTGAATGTAACTCTGTATTGTAGAGCTTGATAAAGGTTTGATAAAGGAATCCCATGTCCATGTGGTTCTATCAGCTATTGATGAAGGACGGTTCTTGATGCAGTGCCGTCTGTTTAGGCTTTTTAGGAAATTCCTCCAGATTCCTTGAATGGTTTAATGATATTATGCTCTGTAGAGGAGAAAAATATAACTCCCTTCCCATCTTTCCTTGAGGAACATTGTTTTTAAACATTTCGAATAATTTTCTTACACATGTTGTTGATAAACTGGAGATCCTCTGATCATATTTACTCCTCAGAGACTCAGGCTTTTGTGGATACTGCTTTTGGACCAAATCATGATTATAATTACCTGTTTGAAATCACATCATTATTTAGTTTTTTGTTTACCTGATTACTAGCCCTAAATTGGCGCCTCCCAACTTTTTTTGGAATGTGTTGTCTGAAATACAGGAATGGATATTTACCCAGAAAAACATGCAATGAAATAAACGTCAAACTAAATGTAGGACTATATAATTACATACATGTATGTTTTTTAAAATAGAAATGCACACATCGGGGATTGTAGAGAACACCAGCCATTAGAAGCTCACACGTCCCTGTGGGAATTTCTTAACTGGTCGGATGCATGAGTTTTATCACTGTGTGTGTCTTGAACAGCCAGAGGCCACGGGGTTAAAGCCGGCCCCTCGCTGTCTTCCTCTTCACACGTCTTCCTGCAGTGCGACAGGAACGCTCATTTGCATAAAGTTGAACCACGCTAACGCTGAGAGCTCCGAAACGGCTACCAGCCCAAGCTTTCAGATCTTGGAACCATAAACTAGGTCTGACATGGCGTACGTCCATATAACGACCACAGAGGACGCAAAAAGTTTGAGCGCACTGGTGAGAATACTAACCCAAATACTAACCCATTCCGACCTTTGTTTACAGATTTGAAAATAAAAATGTGGATAAAATTTGAGAAAAATCAAAACTCTCAAAATCTGAGATGCTCTAGGACAGTCCCAGCTTGTCCCGTTGTTCTGGTAGCCTGATAAAAAAGAAATGAAAGAAATCTGCAGGTCAGTCGGGAGTCTTGTTTGCAGCAGCTGAATTTGATCTAGACCCAGCACGTCCACAGGGAGGTTGGGGGAGGAGTGGAGGGACGGGGTTGGAGGGAAACCTGCAGTGCTGTCTGGGGCTCGGTGGGGTCCCCGTGTCATCAGATCTGATTTGCCAGCTTTATCAAAAGCACACTGGTGCACTCCCATTCAGATTCGTTCAGCGCCTTCAGTGTCATTTAGGGTTATGAACTTTTTCGTTTTTGGAATAACTGATCGGACGGATAACTGGTTATACCTTCACATTTACATTTAGCAGAGGCACACTTATCCATAGAGGCTTACAAATGTGAGTCTATACAGTGGGGATAAAAGTATTTAGTCAGCCACTGACTGTGCAAGTTCTCCTACTTAGAAAGATGAGAGAGGTCTGTAATTTTCATCATAGCTACACTTCAACTATGAGAGACACAATGATAAAAAACATCCAGGAAATCACATTGTAGGATTTTTAAAAAATTTAATTGTAAGTTATGGTGTAAAATAAGTATTTGGTCAATAACTAAAGTTCAACTCAATACTTTGTAACATAACCTTTGTTGGCAATGACAGAGGTCAAACGTTTCCTGTAAGTCTTCACCAGGTTGGCACACACTGTAGCTGGTATTTTGGCCCATTCCTCCATGCAGATCTCCTCTAGAGCAGTGATGCTTTGGGGCAACATGGACTTTCAACTCCCTCCACAAATGTTCTGTGGGGCTGAGGTCTGGAGACTGGCTAGGCCACTCCAGGACCTTGATGCTTTTCTGGAGCCACTCCTTGTTGCCCGAACGGTGTGTTTGGGATCATTGTCATGCTGGAAGCCCCAGCCACGTTCCATCTTCGATGCTCTCACTGATGGAAGGAGGTTTTGGCTTAAAATCTCACCATACATGGCCCCGTTCATTCTTCCCTTAACATGGATCAGTCGTCCTGTCCCCTCTGCAGAAAAACAGCCCCAAAGCATGATGCTTCCACCCCCATGCTTCACAGTAGGTATGGGTGTTCTTTACATTTACATTTACAGATTTAGGGGGCAGATGTTGCCCTATCCAGAGCGACTTCTTTACAAATTGATACAATCTTACAATCAAGCAATGGTGGGGTTAAGGGCCTTGCTCAAGGACCAAACAGTGGCAGCTTGGCAGAGGAGAGGTGGGGATTTGAACCATGGACTTTTTGGTCTATAGTCCAGTACTTTACCGCTAGGCTACCACAGTTTCTTGGGAGCAACTAAGAATTCTTCTTCATCCAACACCACGAGTTGAGTTTTTACCAAAAGTTGTCTATTCTGGTTGTATCTGGACCACATGCATATTCCCCAATCCTCCTTCGGATCATCCATATGTCTCTGGAAAACTTCAGAAGGGCCTGGAATGTACTGGCTTAAGCAGGGGGGCACGCCTGGCACTGCAGGATCTGAGTCCTCTTGGCGAGTGTGTTACTGATGGTAGCCTTTGTATGTGGTCCCCGCTCTCTGGCAGGACATTCATCCAGGTCCCTCTGTTGTTTCTTGGGGAATTTTTGCTCACCGTTCTATGATCATTTTGAAACCCGGGATGAGTGAGACCTTGCGTGGGGCTCCAGATCGAGGGAGATTATCAATGGTCTTGTATATGTCTTCCATTTGACATTGCTCCCACAGGTGATTTATTACGACACCAACCTGTTGACCTATTGTAGATTCACTCTTCCCAGCCTGGTGCAGGTCTACAATTTTATTCTGGTGGCCTTCGACGCTCTTTGGGTCTTGGCCATGGATGGCGTTTGGAGTCTGACTGTTGAGCGGTGGACAGGTGCCTCTTTTATACAGATAACGAGGTCAAACAGGTGCCATTAATACAGGTAACGAGTGGAGGACAGAAGAGCTTCTTAAAGAAGTCACAGGTCTGTGAGAGCCAGAAATCTTGCTTGCTTGTGGGTGACCAAATACTTATTTTCCACTCATCTTTCTAAGTAAGAGAACTTGCACAATCAGTGGCTGACTGATTTTTTTTACCTCACTGTAAATGTCCTGTTAAACTGCTGCAATTAATCAATCCAACATATTTAAAATACTATTTCATAAAATAAAAACTAAAGTGTTAGGTCTACTAGATTGATGTGAGATTATAATAAACAACATCAAGCTGAACACGGAAATACTGTGATATAAGAATTGTGATTTAATAGATACGTGATTTTTACTTACTTAATTATATTAAGTAACAATTGTGTGACATTTAGTAAGAATTCGGATATTAAGTAAGAATTGTGTAACATTTATTAAGAATTGTGTGATATTTAGTCAGACATTTAGTAAGAACTGAGAAATGAATTAAGAACTGTGAGATATTAGCTAAGAATTGTGATATTTAGTCAGAGTTGTGAGGTAGTTAGTAAGAATTCTGAATTGTGAACTTTTCGGAATGTGTTGCAGGTCTGAAATGCAGGAATGGATGTTAAACCAAGAAAATATCATGAAATATCTCGGGTTCATACTGTCTGCAATGAAATAACATCAAAGGAAATGTAAGGAACACTGCGTTACTATGCTATTTGCATTTTCCATACCGTCCCAACTTTTTTCTGATTTGGAATTGTAAATCTGAGGGTCTTCGGAACACACCTGACAAATTTTCCAATATATCCTCACCTTCTATCCTATTTCTCGTTCTGGCTCCCAAAGCAGTGTTTAGAGCTTCCTCTGGGTATAATTTCAACAAGTCTTTGAACTTCCCTCTCCCACCTCTTTGATCTTTTGCTCCACGACTCCCTCATGCATGCGCCCAACAGATGTGGCACCAACAACGGCCTACAGGTACGAGCAGCCGGTGACCTTCAGCGTTCTTGAGAAGGGGGAATGGTTAAGCCCTGTGATTCTCAGTATGAGCTTACAGTTTAACTCCCAATCGCAGGACTGTGAAAATCAGAGATGATATCCACTGTGACAGAGGGTTATTGCCGCCTTCTGATTGGCTGAAGTGCCCAACACATTTATGTATAACTCTGTGGGTCTAACAGAAACGTTAATGACAGTAAAATAAACTTGGTTACTTAAAGCGGGAGCTCAGGTGGTGCACCAGATTTGGGGAGCCCACCACCGTGGAGACCTGGGTTCATCCATGACCCTGACCAGGATAAGTGGTGTTAAAACAAGAAAGAAGCACATTCTGTTGACAAAATCAGCCAAAAAAAAAACATCTTTAGGTCAGCTTCAAGAGCGCAATCCAAGACAAGTTCATAAATTATCACTCGAGCTCTGGTGGCACACTGGTGTAAAACTACTGAATCATTACTAATCACTCTGGGGTAAAGCTTTGAATAATATGGCCAAATAATGAGATGCCTAATTAAACTGGGGGGCAGGTCACATGAAGGTGGGCCACCTTTGCTGTGTTGTTTGGATGTTTGGATATTTGGTTATTGATTTTAATTACAAACTTATAAAACCACAGACAAACTTCGATTAGTCACCAGGCACAACCCAGCACTATGCCGACCCTGGTCCAATGGTCTTAATGCCACAGATTGTTCCCAGAGCCTTCATGACCCCCGTTTGGCACCATCTGACTCCACACTGCCTATTGCACCAAGAACAGGTTATGGCATGACTCTTTGCCCACTCAAAATGTAACTCTCTATGGTAGAACGCTAAACCTTGGTGCCGAACCTCCCTTGTTTGTTTCCCACCTCTGATTTTGGGAGCAAATGAATTTCATATGACTAATAAACACAAAATTTTAATACTGCATGCATGTTTATCATATTTGCATCTTATCCAAGCTTTTGTTCCTAATGTCGTAGTGGAAATCTGCAGCCGTTTGTAAATTCTTAACGACAGTGCTGCAACATTCTGAATGTGTAGGCTACATTCATGCCGAGCTCGTTTCGGTGGACCCATAGGGTGTGAATGCACGGTGCATACACATGTGCTCTCTCTCTCACACACACAGGAATCTATTCATGGGAGGCCCACGTCCTTTCAACAAGTTAATTCACATCAGTCCACCTCAATCCCCCAGGTTTAACCCAAAGGCCTCGGGAGTCAGCGAGCACACGGCAAAGACCCAACTTAATGACTGACCATGAAGGAGTTGTGACTTGGAAAATTGGTTAGAGATTTAGAACATGAGCTTGTTTTTGCGCAGGAGTAAGGTTAAACTTTTGTATGCTTTACTGGTAAGTGATAGTTATCAGTCAAGGATTATATCATGACATCGTTTGAGTAAAGGTCAGCTGATAAATACAGTCAGAAAACAAGCTATTGTACCCCCCAAAATTAGGATCCTATTCTATATGGTCAAACAAAAAACATGGGTATTCGCATCTAAAATATGTCTGATAACGTTGACTTTCAGGGCAAGTCCATCAACGTTGGTTAACCATTTTATTATTAACTTTAATTTAAGAATGTACAAGTACACCTAATATGTTGGCACATTACCTATCCAGAGTGACTTGCGAGAAATAATCCAAGTTATGGGTTAATTTGTCCAGCTGTGGCAACTTAGCAGCGCAGGGACTTGAAGTCTCATCCTTCTGGTCAATAGTCCAATCCCTTAACCACTGTTGTACACAGTGTATATTTAACTTTCAGCAACTAAGAAAGCAAATAAAATACCCCTGATAACGTTCCAAAAGTCATATTTGTCCCTTACTCTGGTCTGAGATCATTTTTTTCTTTAAAAGATGTTAAGGTTCTGGTTCTGATTAGGTCAGTTCTTCTATTGACAGGGTGTGGTGATGTCTACGAGGCCACAGCCCTTCAAAAATCAAACTGAGAGGTCAAACTGAGGTGCAGTTTCAAGAAATCTGGGTCACAGCTTCCTTCCACTGAGGAAACCAGGGGTCAAGGATGAAGCTTAGAAATGAGAAAAATGAAAACACAGTAAACGTCTTCATGATGTCTTCATTCTCACTCATTCTTCAAGTGAATTAAACTACAGACCACTTGTATTTGATCATTTGTCTGATGAACAGATTACTCTGAGCTGCAAACCTGCCAATCTTGTACAAGGACTACAGCATCTTTCCTCCTGTTGCTATCCTGATGGTATTACCAGTGCTAATAGTTTGGACACAGAAAAGAACAAAAAACTCACTTATAAGCAGTGGTGGATGAAGTACAGACGTCCAAACCTTTAGTAAAACTAGAAATACTGCTAATCCAACTCTAGTAAAAGTACAAGTCCTCAGTTTAAGTTTCTACTTGAGTAAAGGTACTTACTTTTAAATGTAGTTATTAAATGTAAATGTACTGTTGTGTATTATGTTGTTTCCCTGTTCCATCTGAACTGCCCTTCTTAAGTCAGTAAAGTTATCATGAATAGTAAAACTATTTAAATTGTAGAATGAAAGCCACAATATAGAGCTATAGCAGGATACTGTTTATTATATATACACAAATACACATATATTAGGGGCTGCCAAAGTAATGTAAACGGACAAAGCCTCTACTCCAAAATCAGTGAACCAGTTAGCTTAAACACTAACCGTGCAGCGTCAGAGCTGCCAACAAACCCATTAACTAAAGCCTTCCTATTACAGGAGCTGAATAACATGGGTCGGTTCGTTTCATTATTATTATTTAAACATTAATTAACATTAACTTATCTGAAATATTACTTTAAAATGGTACGTCTTTTCTGTTTGCTGTTATATTCCATGCTCAATTTGCTTGCCAAATGTGAGGGTGGCACCTCTAATGGTCATGGGTTTTGAGTCACTAATGGGAGTCCCTGAACGGCCAATCTGTTGTCCAATTGATAGGTTTTATCAACAAATACAGTTGTGCTTGAAAGTTTGTGAACCCTTTAGAATTTTCTATATTTCTGCATAAATATGACCTAAAACATCATCAGATTTTCACACAAGTCCTAAAAGTAGATAAAGAGAACCCAGTTACACAAATGAGACACAAATATTATACTTGTTCATTTATTTATTGAGGAAAACTAGGATTAGCCGTTAGTTTGAAGGTGAAATTAGAGTCAGGTGTTTCAGTCAATGGGATGCCAATCAGGTGTGAGGGGGCACCCTGTTTTATTTAAAGAACAGGGATTTACCAAAGTCTGCTCTTCACAACAAACGTTTGTGGAAGTGCATCATGGCACAAACAAAGGAGATTTCTGAGGACCTCAGGAAAAGAGTTGTTGATGCTCATCAGGCTGGAAAAGGTTACAAAACCATCTCTAAAGAGTTTGGACTCCACCAATCCACAGTCAGACAGATTGTGTACAAATGGAGGAAATTCAAGACCATTGTTACCCTCCCCAGGAGTGGCCGACCAACAAAGATCACTCCAAGAGCAAGGTGTGTAATAGTTGGTGAGGTCACAAAGGACCCCAGGGTAACTTCTAAGCAACTGAAGGCCTCTCTCACATTGGGATAATGTTAGTGTTCATGAGTCCACCATCAGAAGAACACTGGACAACAATGGTGTGCATGGCAGGGGTGCAAGGAGCAAGCCACTGCTCTCCAAAAAGAAAAACATTGGCCGCTCGTCTGCAGTTTGCTAAAGATCACGTGGACGAGCCAGAAGGCTATTGGAAGAATGTTTTGTTGGATGGATGAGACCAAAATAGACCTTTTGGTTTTAAAAGAAAGCTGTTATGTTTGGAGAAAGGAAAACACTGCAGTTCCAGCTAAGAACCTTATCCCATCTGTTGAAACATGGTGGTGGTAGTATCATGGTTGGGCCTGTTTTGCTGCATCTGGGCCAGGAATGATGGAACAATGAATTCTGAATGATATCAGAGAATTCTAAAGGAAAATGTCAGGGACATCTGTCCATGAACTGAATCTCAAGAGAAGGTGGGTCATGCAGCAAGACAGCGACCCTAAGCACACAAGCCGTTCTACCAAAAGAATGGTTTTACAGAAGAATAAAGTTCATGTTTTGGAATGGCCAAGTCAAAGTCCTGACCTTAATCCAATGGAAATGTTGTGGAAGGACCTGAAGCGAGCAGCTAATGTGAGGAAACCCACCAACATCCCAGAGCTGAAGCTGTTCTGTAGGGAGGAATGGGCTAAAATTCCTCCAAGCCGGTGTGCAGGACTGATCATCAGCTACAGGAAACGTTTAGCTGCAGTTATTGCTGCACAGGGGGGTCACAGCAGATACTGAAAGCACAGGGTCACATACTTTTGCCACTCATTAATATGTAATATTGGATCATTTTCCTCAATAAATAAATGACCAAGTATAATATTTTGTCTCATTTGTGTAACTGGGTTCTCTTTATCTACTTTTAGGACTTGTGTGAAAATCTGATGATGTTTTAGGTCATATTTATGCAGAAATATAGAAAATTCTAAAGGGTTCACAAACTGTCAAGCACCACTGTATTTACCCAAGTAATAAAAATGTATAAACTGTCTCTGCCGCTGCCAAACTGCCTCTGTTAAGCTGCCACTGTTGGGTCCTTGAGCAAGACCCTTAACCCACAATTGCTTGGATTGTAAGACTGTATCAATTGTAAGTTGCTCTGGATAAGGGCGTCTGCTAAGTGACATAAATGTAAATGTATAATCCGAGCAGCACTCTTTAAACTTTAGTTATATTTTAGTTTTATTCTTATTGTAATGAATTGTTGTAAATTACCTGGAGTGTTGAAACATATGCAGACTATTCCCACTTGCAAAAAGGGGGGTACTACAGTATTCCATGTTTTATTCACGATTTAGTTTAGTGGTTTTTTTTTTTTTTTTTACTCTGCTCAAAAGTAATGAGTAACGGCTGACATTTAATAAATGTCATGGATTATAAGTTTTTACTCTGAAATTTTATTCTATACTCGTGGAGTGTAAAATATCAGATAATAAGAATAACCAAGTAAAGTAGAAACACTGTAAATAGTACTTAAGTAGTACTTGAGGCTCTAGCCAAAGTTCAGGTGATTAATACTCACATTATTTCCATTTGCTCTCATTTTCCTTAATTGAAATAAGTATGATTAATTTAGGTACAGTTCAGAAGCTGTTCTGGGGGAAGGGAGAACATACCAAACACGAAACTGAGGCATTCTGTAAACTGCAAAACAGAAGCAGTTTAGAAATAAAAGCAGTCTATTGGCTTCCATTGTATGCTATGTAAAACTAACAGACCACACGAATGGTGTACATAAACTACTGTATATAAACTAATGTTTAGAAAATAATTACGTTTAGTGCTAGTTCTGGCTATCTCTGCTATCTCTGCAGGACTGTCAGTACTTTTGGGTTAAACAATCGTTTTATTTTCAGATTAAGAACTTGAGTGAAAAGCTATATTTCTGTCACATGTTCAGTGAGATTACACTACTTAAGCATTTTAAGAAACGGTGTTAACTATAAGTAAATATGCAGAGTTGTTAAGCAGTTCATTCTGCCTCACGGGACTCATCTCGTGTGTGCGCATGCGCGCGGGCACCGCCCGTCTTCCCACCGTTGGTGCTGATGCTGAGAAACGATCTGCTACCGCTAAAGACGCGCTTTCTTCATTTTAACGGATTAAACGTGTGTTTTGGGTGGCATAACGCCTCAGCCTTCGACCTGACTCGACTCCTTCGTGTTCTTCAGCGTCGAGGCTCGGGGGTTGCGTCTTGGTTTTGTCTTGAGGCGGGGGGAAGGGAGCGAGAAGGAGGGGTAATCCAGTTTGAACTAGTTCTGCACAATGCGCTCGCGTTATTTAAATGAAGGCGCTCGTCTGAGGAAGACTCAAGCACTAATGCTTTTTAAACGTGATGCAGGACCTCATGCATGTTAGAGGTGGTGTGGCGTGGACTGGCCATCGATTACATTACCCTTTGTAATCATGTCATATTTACATGTAGTCATTTAGCAGATGCTCTTATCCAGAGAGTCTTACAAGTGGTACAGCCTTACAGTCCAAACAGTTATGGGGGAGACTTGTGGTCCTGCTCAAAGACCCAAGCTCTGCAGAGGCAGGATGTGGCACTAAAGTAATCCCTAATCCCTCTGATTACACATTGTGGTGATGAACTTCAGTGACAGTCTGCATTTATACTGTATAATTTATTTAATATTTCTAAATAACTTCCAGAGACTCTCTTATACCCTGTACTTATTAGCCTATATGAATTATTTTTACATATATCATTTAGACAACCTAAGGAGGTCAAGTCAAGTCAGATTTGTTTATATAGCACTTTTTTACAATGGAGAATTGTCTTGTCTTGAATTGTCTTACGTCTTTACCAATCACCCGCGTACTGAGAAAAGGCTGAGAAAAGACCCTGCCTTGGAGTAGGAGCTAAAAAAGTCCCTATATACAGTGTTCTAAGAAGTACAATCATCCCCAGTCCCTGTGGCGCGAACACGTAAGAAAGGAGGCACACTACTAAGAACTATGAAAAAGGTCCTCTGGGGCGAAAGCACATAATGTTGTTCACATGTTGCAAGCTAAACATAGGTCCCATACTAATACAGTGCTACCTCGGTTCTCGACCACCTCGGAACTCGCTGAACTCGGTTCTCGACGCATTGGTTGCTCGGTACTCGGTGCACTTGCTTAAACTTGTTCTAGTCGTGCCACGTGACTCATACGATTTTTGACATCTACAATACTGTATTCTTAGGGCAACTAAATCTCCATGGGTCCTAAAAAGGTTAGTAATAAGAGCAAACTGAAGGAAAACTCAAAGGAAACCGAATGGAAAAAGGCTGCAGTTAGCATTAGCAGCTATGCTAGCACCCTGAGTTTACCAATAGAGTAAGTGTTTTGCTTTTACTTTTCACTTTCAATCCATGATTCAGTAAATTCCATCAGATTTTTCAACACTTTATTATAAAAAAAGCTTTGTGTTACTGATTTTGGCCGACTGTAGGTTAGTATAAGGGTTTTAAACATTAATTTATCATTACTTATCATCGGCTCCGCTATGATACACCAACCGCTTGTTAAACTCCTCAGTTCATGATCCATTTCTCTTATGATGGATTTTTTGAACATATATCCATCATAAATGTGGGAGCACCTGTACAATACCACTCCTTTAATGCTGATAATGCCTTATCCAGGCATCATTTGGGTGTTTGGAATGGATTCATTCAATTTAAATTATTCCTTACGGGAACCGTTTTCGGTTCTCGACAAGCCTTCTGGAACTAATTAACAACGAGAACCGAGGTACCGCTGTATTATACTTCCATGCCCTTGACTAGCTGTCCAAATGACTGCTGTCCAGGATACCCCACGCTCTGCTTCTCACATGATGTGAGCTACAGACTGCAGCGGTATTTGGAAAGGCAGTGTTTCCAATAATGAGCATGTATTCGATGTAGATACCAGCAGGAAAGTGGGAACCCCACGCTCCAAAAGGGCGGGATTGGGTGGTGAACAAAAACGCCACAGAGGAGGCACTGCAGTGCAGCAAAACCAAAGCATCACTCACAGACTCTCTCTCTCGCTTGCGCGCACACACACACACACACACACACACACACACACACACACACACACACACACACACACACACACACGTCGCATCATCATATCTCCCAATATATCAACACACCATCCACACCAGTCATTTTAAGCCCAGATGAGCCCTATGCCTGAGGTGACAGCCAGTTCAATCTAACCAGACCCCTCAGAGCCTAAGCATGTCTACCTGACAATAGGGCCCATGGCGTGTCCCCCCTCCCCCAAATCAGGCATGTGTGGAATCTAGCCCACATGCTCGCTGTGATTTTTTTTGTTCCTTTTTTTTTTTTGAGAAAACACACATACATCAGGGACGGTGCTGCTTTGAGCTCGGTTTTCCTATGGGCGCCCTGTGTCGGTGGGTTCGTACCCAATCAGCGGTCAGAAGGTTTCCACCCCGGAACCTGAATGCACCCGGTGCATCTGTTATAAAGCGCGCTCCCGACGCGCCGGCACCTTTTCGGTCGTGATTGCGCACGGGCTCGCAGCAGCTCCGCATCTGTCTTTTGTTCGGCGCGTCCATCCCTCTTCTCGTCCCGTTCCTTTCTCGCCGGTTTCAGTTCTTTTCGAGGCCACTTGCATGCATTGTTCGTCTCCCAAAATGGTTTGCGAGACTAAAATCGTTGCGGACGACCCCGACGCCATAGCTGGGAGCAAGAAAGATTCCCTGATCGTTTCGTCCTCGCAGATGTGGAGCGCGCCGAGCACCGGAGCCTTCGAACGGAAAGGAGCCAAGCGCGAGCAGGTTTTCATTCGTGACTTCGAGCCCGGCGATCAGGCCGAGGTGCTGCGCATCTTCAACGAGGGCATCATGGAACGGATACCCAACACGGCCTTCCGCAGCCTCAGGAACCAGCCGCACACCCAGTTCCTGTACGCAGTGCTGACCGGTAAGGGATCTCACACCGATCCACTAATCCACACGGACACGGCGTGTTAGAACTCTCTCAGTACTACGGTCATACGCGCGGCGGTCTCGTAGGGCGCGCGCACCATTCATTCAGCGAGCTCGTGCATGTGCCTCGCACAAAGAAGCCGGTAGCTGAGGTAACGGAGCAGCAGCGCGTGCTGAGTGCCTGAACGTGAATGAGTGGGGACAGGAGGGCTTACGGTGCCTCGTCATGTTTTAGACTTACATATTATATTTATATCGCTTTAATGCCCTAATTTAGATAAACATTTACCTCAGAAAGTGTCCTAATGTAGATAAACCTGTCGTTTTACCTCAGAATGTACTGATTTAGATCATTTTCTGAGGTAAATGTTTTCCTATTTAGATTTTTTACATTCCCATTTTAGCATTTTACCTCAGAAACGTTCCTAATTTTAGATACATATTTTACCTCAGAAGTTATCGATATTATGACATTTTCTAGTAAAATGGTAAAAAAAAAAAATCTAGTAAAATTATTTAAAATACAACCTCTTCTGAGGTAAAATGTTTATCTAAGTGGGACATTTTCTGAGGTGAATGTTTTCCTATTTAGATAAACATTTTACCTCAGAAACCGTCCTAGTTTAACCTTTTACCTCAAATGTCCCAATTTAGATAATTTTCTGATGTAATATATTTACCTAAATAGGAAATATTCTGAGTTAAATGTTTTCCTATTTACATAATCATTTTACATCAGGATAAAATACCTCATTTAGATAAAAAAATGTATCTCAGAAAATGTCAGCTTACATAATTTTCTGAAGTAAAATGTTTATCTAAATAAGGAATTTCCTGGAGGCAAATGTTTTCCTATTTAGATAAGCTTAATAAGTTTAGGTTAATCCACAATAAGACATTTTATTAAGTGAAATATTTACCTATATAAGAAATTTTCTGAGGTAAATGTTTTCCTAGTTAGATAAATATTTTGTCTAAAAAAATTCCTAATTTAGATAAACATTTTACTTCAGGAAATATCCTAATTTGGAAAACATATTCCACAGAAAATTTCCATATTTAGATAAACATTTCACCTCAGAAAATTCCCTTCGATATTCGATTCAAATCTATACCTCAGATCACCAAACTTCAGTATTCACATGTGCTTCTTTTAGATGGGGTATATGACATAAACCACATACATTTGGGTATCTGCAGAACCTACCAACCCTCAAACTGTGAGATCTGACAACACAGTCATTTCTTTGTGCCGTGTCAGAAGGATGCTCCTTAGAATGATCTTTCTCATCTGAGTAACATCACCCACGAGTTGAGAATTTGTGAAGGCTCACCATTGTGTTCTGGCGAGTGCCAATTCAGCTAGCATTATGTTGAAGCCAAGTTATTTTGTTGGAGCTACAAAATCCTGAAATTGTGACTAAAGCAGTTTGAGCAGCTAAGACAACATTTCTATATTTATATTCGAGCTGTCATTCGGGCTTTGATTCCTGTGTATAGAATCAAATGCATATAGTTCAGTTCCAAGAATGGTCAATTCCTTGATTCAAAGCCCAGTGTCAACCTTACAATACGGAGTCGATTCCTCACACAAAAACTGAATGGCCCCATCTTCAGGGCGTATGGTGAAGTTAAATTAGCAACGTTTGCTCTATAAACCGCCGGTTATTTAATGTGAATGTTCACGTGACCTTAATACGACATTAATTAAGCTTATGATATCATTTAACAAATCATTTCAGACTCATGAGACTGTGAATCGTTGAGTTTGACAGGGTGAGAAGTGGCTCATTCTCATGTAAGGCAACAGGCTTTCAAAACCAATCCTACTGAAAAGTGCCATTTGGACATTATAGATGTTTATATACAATCAGATAGTTACACATCAATTTTTGGGTGACATTAAAGTGTAACGAGTCCAGTCTGCTCCGGAATCTCTGTATGTCTAGGTAAGCCTTAAAAACCAAGAACACTAAAATGACCAGGAAGGTCTGTTGCCTAAAGAGCTGCAGCTAGTGTCACCGGTCAAATGTTTGCAAATGCATTATTACTTTGAAGAGATGGGACCGGGTTTCCGGGGTCTGCGCTGAGAGTAAGCAAGGTGAACCGGCATCACAACCGGTGTGTAAACCCATTTCACTTTGTGTCCACGTAGGCAAACATACGCACTTTGGTGCTGGACTACAGTACGCTATTGTTATGCTCTGTGATGAAATGCAGTCTCTTGTTGTGTGTCTGTTTTGTGTGTCTCTCCTCTGCCAGAATCAAACTTTCTTGGTTCTCTTTTCTGACAGGTGACGTTTATTTTTCTTCCATTTCTCCATAGTAATGTGCTTTGTTATGACCAAGTCCGTTATGCTGACATGCTGCGCGCCTTTCATTCTAATGGGAGCGCGCTATTACTACAGCAGAAAAGTCATCCTCAGCTACCTGGACTGGGCCCTCCATACAGACTTGGCTGATATAGAGGCGTACTACATGAAACCCACAGGTAAGAGGCCCACTGCCTTGCTAATGCCCAACTCACCATCCATTTCAGTGCTTATACATATGCATATGGGAATCAGGAGAACCTACCAAAGCATAAACCGTCACAAACGTTTGATTCTTTCAATGATTCAGTTCCAATAAGAGTCAATTCAGTGATTCGATTCCCTAATGCTGAAAAACACAGAGTCTTCAGGTTCAGGACAGTATATAAAAACCACTACAAGGACCTACGCCCCAACAACATATGTTATCATTTTTATAATAACCAGAGCGATACATTTTTAATGCAAAATGTTAATTTCATTAGTCGTTTAAGGAAACAGCATGTGGGAAGTTATTTAGTGTTCCACACTGATGTATCGTGTGCTAACGCTTGATATGGCAACCCAGCGTGTTTCACCAAGATGCTTATGAAGATTAACCCAATAATAGATCAGAGTGGGCGTGTCCTCAGGACACGTAAAGCCCTCGTTTGTTTGGCGGCCTGTAGAGGATCAGCTATCGGGAACTGGTTTGGATTTTACATCACAGACTTTAATATTCAAAGACACCATTTGGCACGTTTTGTGGAAGCGCCCCAAGAGGAAGCACCCCAAAGAGTACGCATAAAACCAGATAGCACAGGGACCTCACGTGGTGGTGAAAAAGTCACTACATTTACGAAATCAAGTTGGAAAGATCACTGATACTGTGATAATTTATCTAAGCAAACATACAAAACACGACTTCACTAATTACTAACTACCCGTTAACTAATTACTAAGTCACAGATGCACTTTACAAATGAATTATAATATAATTAGAGAATCTAATCAAAAGAAACAGAATATAACAGAAAAAAAGTATAAATAAGTAAAATACAGAATATAATGAGACTAAATACAGCAAATAAAAAATATAAATACTAAATAACACAAACAATAATAGTAAATATAATAAACAAATAAAATGGAATATAAGAAGTGAATAAAATAAATTAATAAAATGAGTAAACGAAATCAATAAAATAGGGAATATAATAAAGTAGTGAATAAAACAGTGGTCGTAGCCCCATGCCCAGCTGCTACCAACAAAAGACAGGGATGAGGTTTTGGAGGCGGTGCGTGTGTGTGTGCGCGCGTGTGTGTGCGTGTGTGTGTGCGTGTACACACATATCAACAAGGCTTCCTAATGAAATCTCTTCTCTGCTAAGTACTGTTACAAACAGGAAATAGATGGGTCGAGCAATACGCCCCCTGCTGGGTACATGGGGCTGCACGGCTGCGGCTCTAGCTGACCTGTGAGCTGCCTGTAGCGATCTCTGTGGTGCCAGTAGCTATAGATTCTTACATCGGTAGCTGAGAAGCTCGGTTTGGAGAGTACAGCCAAGCTAACAGGAGCTGATCCTTGTACTAACACATGAGGCACAGTGTTTTAATCCTCGCTATCCAAATCTTACTCGCTATAAGAACGGATGTGTCTCACAATGGAGTCTCTGTTATGGCAGTTTGCCTCTACCTGCGCCTCCCACTTTAAGTTTATACAGTGAATCATTATAACTATAATTCACCGAGTGAGAGCAGAGTATAGTTACTATTACCACTTATTCAGTTACATCACTAAACGTAAGAAGCAGAACCAGATGGGGATTTTCCCATAAGAAATAAGGGATATAAGGCTCCCGCTATCTGAATATTCCGTCTTAAAGCCATTTCAAAGAACGAGGTCTACACTAGTACTGATTTTAATACAGTTTTGTTCTTTTCTTAGTACTGTGGGTGATTAATGACCAGGGATAATTACTGAAGCTAGAGAGAAGATGTTTGGTTAAAATGCTGCTGTGCCCCTTTAAATACATCGTCTGATTCTTCTCAGCTTCCTATTTTAGCACAAATGAGGAGAAATCTGTGTGTTAGGTCAGATGTGTGTGTGTGTGTGTGTGTGTGTGTGAGAAGCGGTTTTGCATATTAGAATCATGCAGACAAAGAGGTTTCCCGGGGGAAGCTTCTCTCCCTGCCCGTCCCCAGCTCTCTTTGTTAACGTGAAGGCCTCCATCGTTCTCTTTTATGGATGTGGTAATCTGTAAGCTGTCAGGCCCGGAGAAGGATGCTGCTTCCCTCTGCATATCTTTGATTATCCTCAGAGCCAGAGAGACAGCAAGAACGAACTGTGATTATTAAACCCACATCGCTTTGTGAACCCTTTAGAATTTACTCTGTTTCTGCACAAATGAGCTAAAACTTCAAGTCCTGAAATTAGACAAAGACAACCCGGTTAATAAATTAGGGTCACCAGTTAATCTGGAGGGGAAATTAGTCAGGAGTTCCAATCAATGGGATGATCAAGAACACACGTTTGTGGAAGTGTATCATGGTACGAACAAAGGAGATTTCTGAGGATAAGGTTACAAAACCATCTCTAAAGAGTTTGGACTACAGCAAGCCACAGACAGACAGATTGTGTACAAATACGAACAAAGAAACCCAGGAGTGGCCGACCAAGAGTAAGGCGTGTAATGGTCCACGAGGCCCCACAGGAACCCAGGGTAACCTCTAAGCAACTGAAGGTCTCTCCTCAGGAGAACACTGAACAACAACAGGAGAAAGCCACTGCTCTCCAAAAAGGACTTCGTTTTGTGGATGGATGAGACCAAGACAGAACTTCTTGGTTATATCTGGAGAAAGTTAAGTTAAAAACCTTAGTCCATCTGTGAAACACGGTGGTGGTAGTATCATGGTTTGCCGTTTTGCTCGCCGTCATTAATGGGACTATAAACTCTGAATTATAGCAGTAAATTCTAAAGGAAAATGAACTGAATCCCAAGAGATCGTGGGTCATGCAGCAGGGGATAAAGAAGAATGTTTGGAATGGCCCAAGTCAAAGTCTTCAGATTGTTCTGGACCTAATAAACGTACCGTACTGGGGTGGTCACCGCCTTGTGCGCTGTGCTGCCGGTTAGGCCCAGGTCCTGCAGGACTCCGAATTGGATTAAGCAGGTAATGGAATGTGTGTGAGAGAGTAAGTGCAGTCTGAGCTTCTACTGTCCGTCTTAAAACGTTCTTCAGGGTAAAATAGGAGCGAGAAAATATTATTAATCACAATTTAGCCGCCTAATAATTACATAAAGCCCAGGATCGGGCTCGTTCCAAAGCATTCTCATTCACTAACCCTCAGAAGCTCGTGTACAAAAATAGAATAATAAAAGATGTATACATACCCGTTGACTTAACGAAGGGGTTCGACAGCGTTAAAGTGCTGACTCGCTTTAGCTGGAATGAATGTGATCCATGCTACCCATCATGCTCTGCGCTCCCTGGGGCCCACCTACACGGGGGTGGGGGGTGGGGGAGGCTGAAAGATCGGGCTGCCAAGAAAAGACTGCAGTGATGCAGCATGTCGCAGTGTGCAGAGTTTATCCACCGGCACCTTCTTCTCCGGATTATAGGAGTGAATATTTTATATCATTAGGAAGGCATTCTTGCGCTCCATTATAGAAGAGATGATTCCTACAGATCGCTCCCTCGTACCGGCACTTTTCAGTGAGAGCGCTGCTCGTTGCAGGCATAAATCTAACCCCTGCATTAGGGCTGCCTGATACTTTTCTCCATTTCTACATAACTGAGCTGAAACATCATCAGATTTTTAACACAAGTCCTAAAAGTAGATAAAGAGAACCCGATTCAAGAAATGAAACCATATTGTTATACAAATAAACAGAATTGGATCCCGTTCAGCTCTGGGATGTTTTGGGGTTTCCCCACAGGTCCTTCCACAACATTTCTATTAGATTAAAGTCCGGACTTTGGCTTGTGCCGTTCCACAGCATTACCCTTCATCTTCTTTAACCGTCCTGTGGTAGGATGGCTTGTGTGATTAGGGTTCATGGACAGATGTTCTGATATTTTCCTGTAGAATTTGCTGCTATAATTCAGAATTCATTATTCCATTAATGATGGCGAGAAAAAAAGCAATCCGTGGAACTACCACCACCACGTTTCACAGATGGGATAAAGTTCTTGTGCTGGAATGAAGGGTTAAACTTCCTCCAGATGTAAAGTTCTGTTTTGGTCTCATCCATCCACAAAACAAGGTTCTTTTTGGAGAGCAGTGGCTTTCTCCATGTGGTGGACATTAGGCCAGTGTGAGAGGCCTTTAGTTGCTTAGAATTTACCCTGGGTTCCTTTGGGGCCTCGCTTATTACACACCTTGTTCTTGAACTGATCTCTGTTGGCTTTTCTGCTTTGTCCATACCATAATACGCTTCCACAAACGTGTGTTATGGAGATCGGACTCTGATAGAGCCCTGTTTTTAGTTCACATTTATGCAGAAATACAGAATGAACACCACTACACATTTATAGATATTCTGTAAATATTTGAATCCGGACTAATCATGGCCATATCACAGTCGGTAATGTATAATTGGGGGAGCTAAAATATGACTGTTCCTCATAAAACAGGGAATTATACAGGTTTTAGGATCACCAAATTTGGAAAGCCCATATCAGAGACATTTAACATGTTCTAACTTGGCCTACGTAGCTTATCCTCGTTACAGCCCGTCTAAATCCAGTGCTAATAAGCATTTATCTCAGCCAGCTGCACGCTCTTAGAGGATCCAGGCTATCAGTTTTAGCCCGAGTTAGGTTGAGTTAGGTTCCAGTAAGAGTCTCTTCTACTTCAGCAGTGCCCTGCTCTCTGTGGGTGACCGCACAGCAAATGTACAGAAACGCCACCGCAGATTCAACACCCCACACACCGATGGTTTCCTTTAGATGGAATTTTTCATAACAGTTGGGTTAAAAAAGTTGATCACAAACAGAAACAGCCGGGTCTCAGAGAAGCTGTAGATGTAGCCTCTCAGAGCACAGACAGAACATGAGAGACTACCTGAAGATTACAAACAGCGTGACATGTCCACTAGCACAGGAACCTAATTTCCTACCCGAGTCACGCTCACAAGGTTAGGGTGATGTCTGGAGAGACATCAATGCAAAACCAATGCAACTGACCTAACGCGGCTTTTGGAAAGATGCACGGAGAACATGCAAAATCCACACGCAGATTCCAGACCAGGCAACGAACCCGGGCCTCTGGAATTGCGAGGGGACAGCGCCCGAAACTGTGCCACCCAAACACTTAATGACTCAGAAATAGTATGGCAACAGCTTTAGTTTCTAAGTGTTTTTGTATCGATAACAGCACTGATGACATAATGACATTAGCCAAGACTCTTTGGTTGTTTATCATAAAAATATAACAAACATAAATGATTCTTATGAACGTGTTATTCTCACATTCGGTGTAATTTAGTTAATTAGTGCCTAATCAACATGAAGCAGTCATTTGTAGTTAAGCAAAGGGACCTAACGTGATCTTTATGTTATAATGAATATGAATTGCGAGCAAGTTTAAAGCCTTCTGAAGGTCAACGATAAAAATCCCAGAGAGAGCTATAGTTGAGCAAGAGCGCCCTCTGGCTGTCTTAGATGGATTAGATGTGTTAGTTTTCCAAACAATGATAATCGGTTCGATAAGGTGCGTTTTTGTAGTCTTGAATGTTTAGGTGATGTATGTTTAGGTAAAGTAAGGGCGCTATCAGGGCTCGTTTAAATTGATTAATCAATGACTATAAAATCTATTGAACTTATCAGGGTGGTCTTTTGAATTGTCTCTGAATTTAACAGGTGAATTCCCACCATTGTTACTCAACCATATGAGGCACCTGTACTTACTGGCTGTGTCCAAAATAGTCCTCTATTCACTAATCCCCACATCTCCCATACATAGGGTATAGGGAACAGAGTTGTAAATGCTTATTTACAATATCCATACAGTACAGGTTTTGCTTGCACATGCTGTTTCTAGTACATTTATGGGTAATCAATGCTGCGTTTCGTGATTGAATTATTAATAAGTAATTTAAGTAATTAAACTATCCTTCCAGACTTTAATGTTGGACAAGTTCTTCACCCAATTCCACATTTCAGCATCTCCTTTGTTTGATGCAACAACAATGTGACCTTCTGAAACATCTACCATCTTTTATGCGACCCTGGGATGCGTCTACTAAAGACGTTGTTCCTGTTCGGGTTAAACGAATTTCCAGCTGTAACATTAATCACTGCACCAATTATCCACTCATTGGCAAATCTGCCATGAAGAGATCCTCTCTGACATGAAGCAACTAGAAGTTCATCTAAAGCATGCGTGAGCTAACGCGGTGTCCCTTCCGTCCCGTCTCCGCAGGTTCTGGGTTCTGGGTGGCAGTGTTCGACGGACAGGTGGTGGGCATCGTGGCGGCGCAGGGACGTGAAGACGACAACACGGTGGAATTGCGACGGATGTCTGTGGACTCTCGCTTCCGCGGAAAGGGCATCGCCAAGGCGCTGGGGCGACGGGTGCTCGAGTTCGCCATGGTCAACAACTACTCGGCCGTGGTTCTGGGAACGACGGCGGTGAAAGTGGCCGCCCACAAGCTGTACGAATCGCTGGGCTTTCAGAGGGTGGGCGAGAGCGAGGACTACACCCTGCCTGGAATGAGCCGCTCGCCCATCGAAAGGCTCTTCTTCCAGATCCGCTACAGCCGCTACCGGCTACAGCTTCACGAAGAGTGAGAGAACAGCCGGAGCGACGGGAAGGACGCGAGAAAGCGTGCGAGAGTACGAACGCCGATGACGACAAACCCTCGAATCACCCAAAACCCAATCCACTTCTTATGTCTTATTATTCTTTTTTAAAAACAGATGTTATTCCTACCACTATTTTTATTCACAAACTGTTTCTTTTTATTTATGTTACTGGTTTTTGAATCTAGCGGATTTCTAAAACAATTTTGGTCATCCTTTTCATGGTTATCTTTATTACCCAAAACGTATTACTGACAATGAATCCATCTGAATCTTTAAACTCGGAGAAAGCCGCTAAAAACACGTTCCGTCGGACTCCGTACCGGCAGCTCCGATAGGGGAAAGGTGGATGGATGAGAGGAAAACACTACTCTGTTGGGTTCACAGATAACCCGGCCAATCAAACGGCATCTGCAGCTAAAGCACAGACCGAGGAATAAACAATAAACGCCTCCACTGTACCTGCAACCCCCGGTCCGAGGGGAGTTGTATGAGAACGCAAGAGTGTACAGGTATGCGCCGTTCAACGTCGAAAATCTAAGGGGTATTTTCAATTTTCTTTACAGCTTGGTATAAATAAGTAGCGGAAAGTCATCCACACACAGACGAGTAACGCACCAAAGTCTCTAAACACATCAACCGAGTTGAATCTGAAATAATTATGAGGTGAGATATGGTAACTAGAGTCCAGTAACATCATGCGTCTTTGCCGTCTCGAGTTCGCCCACGATGTCCGGAGTTGGGACAGATGTTCATTTCCTATCCTAATTTATTACCATTTTCAGTCCTGACGGACGTTGACCGGCGTGTACCTGCGTGTAGCGTTCAGTAGCTCGCGCTTTACTTTGACGTCACGTGTGTAGGTCGGACTTTTATTGATTTAGCACGCGTCACGCCTTAGTTTCACTAAAACATATCGAAACTAAAATAGTTCAGTTGCAGTTCATCACTAAAACTACACATTTTATTCCGAAATCTAACTGTTATTCCATAGGAATCATTTTTATCGGCCATTAACTGAAACACGTCCGTACGATCTCTGATCTAATCTTTCATTGCTCTGTACTATAGGCGAGTGAAACGCGGTGAGAGCGGCCCCCGAATCACACGGGAATTCAGAAACCGAAAGTACGTATGCGAGCGCGTAAACATGCGTCGGAAATCTAATATGCAAATTCACGTGAGGCGCCGGAAGAGACCGGAGAGACGCAGCACCAGCAAACGCCAGACCCGCATCGTTTGTAGTCTGCCTGCACAAACGTAAGCAGCTAAACGTCCCTCTTCAATGTGATCCGCTAGTCTGACTGCAGCCCCGGGCGACGCCCTTATCCTACCCCTTCAGACCCGCCCCACGTCTGCATGTGCCACCGAGCCTCGATGCGCTACTTCTATTTCCATTGAAACTTGTCCCACCCCTAAAAGCCCCCCTGTGACGTCACAGTAGCAGCGCCTCACCTGTCGGTAGCTGGGAAAGTGCCTGGCCACTGCTTCGATGACCTCACAGCCGCCAAACGGAGAATGCAAAAAGCAATGCAAGTGTGTGGCATGCCCTCTGTACCCGGTTCGTGTGTTCGGTGCCTGCCCTGCAAATGCCGTAACCCTGTTTAACCACGTAGAGCAAGCGCTTCTTTCTTTAGCCGAGCATATAACCGTCTGTGTCTTTGTTCAGAGAAACTACTATTTTGCATGAAACATGACTTTGAATGAAAAAAAATAATTAGAGTTTAAGGAAACTCGAGCTATCAAACTGATGTCTTAACAGTGCTAAAATGGTTTTACGTTTTAATGTGCATTTTTAAACTTTTGTTTTCCATTCTGACTGCAAGAACCGAGAAACTTTCCAGCTCTCATCGAGTTATGAAATCTGTCGCGAGCTTCTCGGTCAGGATACGTTAATTGAGCGAGTGAGTCAAGTAGTGTTTGGTTCCTAATCTGACTTAACTTTTTAACAAGAAGATCCTACGTACAAACTGTACAGGCAAAAGTATTGGGACACCTCCACATTCCACACGAGCTTTTATGGCATCCCATTCTAAATCCATAGGTATTAATATGGTCCCCTTTGAAGGCTTTCTATTAGATTTTGGACTGTAACTGTGGGGATTCATCCAGCAGAGAGTTTATGGGATCAGATACGGATGTTGGTGAGAGGATCTAGATCACAATCTCTGTTATAGTGAGGTCGAGGTCAGGGCTCTTTCTTTTTTCCTTTCTGTCTTCTCTTTCTTTCTCAGTCGTTGTTTCTGTTGTTCTCCATGACTTTGCTTAATTATTTCATTATTTATTTATTTCTGTATTTATACATTTATATCTTTCTTTCTTTGTGCGCTGGAACAGGAACAGGCCTTCCTCAAACTGCTGGCACGAAGTTGGAAGCGTACGATTGTCCGAAATGTCTTGGTTATACTGAAGTAACTAAGGGGCCTTTGGGGTGGGAAAGCCTTTAGAAACTGTCCCCTAGCGTTATCCCTCCTCCACCAAACTTTACAGTCAGGTAGGTAATGTTCTCCTGGCATCACCAAACCCAGACAAGTCTCGCCACAGCACGTTTCCACTGTTTTGGTGATTTAGAGGTGCGTCCTAATACTTTTATCCTCATAGTGTACGTGACCTTGGCATGTAGCTCCTTCACCACAGCTGGAATGCAATCGATAAACACTGTACGAATTATGAACCAACTCCTGTCCAGATGTCCACCCCACACTGTACGTACGTCCTGTCTAACAAGCAGTCATGGCGTTGCCAGACGTTGATGATTGAACGTAAAAGACGAGCTGTGACGTACAAGCTCAGACAAAACCCCCCCCCCCCCCAAACCCCCCCAGACCCTTCTTTAGTCCTGCTTTACACCAGCCCTGTAGCAGCACACGCACCAGTAAACGTACCAGGCAGGGCAAGAACCACCAAGCGACTCGCGTGCGAGATGTGTGTGTTTGGACGAGTGTGTGTTTTAGGGATGGTTTACAGTTTGGACGATGACCCGAGGGATCTGTTTTAGAGTTAGGGAACGTGGGAATGTCATTTTTTAAAAACTGATTTGCTCTTGTTCAAGCAGAAACTGGAATGGAACTGAGGAACTCTGAAAGTGCATCCGATACTCCCCTCGCCTTTGGGATTAAACCCCCCGAATTCAGGAGTGTTTGTACATTGACACGTTTCTGAAAGTAAAGACTGAGACACTCCGAGGAACCTGTGCTAGAGGACGGGCCGGGACAGGAACGTTCCGAGTGTAAGAGGACAGGGCTACTCGGAGGATTTTCGGCGGAACAGCGTGCCTGTGCCTGTGCCTGTGCCTGGAGGGAGCAGTGGTACGAGCCAAGGTGTGGATCCCCTCCCTCCCTGCTGTACTCTTCTGCTTATAAAGGCATCATGCCATGAATGCACTTGTATCGACTCTATTTCATTTCTACGGAGTTATTTTAGTTACATCTTCGGCTTTTTGCCAACACACACACACACACACACACACACACACACACACACACACACACACACAGAGTATGCAAATGTACGATAAATCAAAATGTACTGACCACAGGTTTTTTCCAGGGGTGTTGAATTTTGCCAAAGGTGGTTTTTGCTACGTTTTGCCGACACCGTTTGTCTTTCAGCATGCGCAAGTGTTCTTCTACAGGCCTGCACCTAGAGCGAGCGTTTGGAGATCGAGCCCCCGTGCCATCTGACCGAGCAATAATGAG
Source organism: Ancistrus triradiatus (assembly GCA_025084515.1). Classification (NCBI taxonomy): domain Eukaryota; kingdom Metazoa; phylum Chordata; class Actinopteri; order Siluriformes; family Loricariidae; genus Ancistrus; species Ancistrus triradiatus. The sequence continues at coordinate 16,416 of JAJAGP010000798.1, read as the reverse complement.
AACGCGTGGAGAAAAAGACTGAAAGCCAGGGATTAAAGGCTAGAGCCCTGATTTCTACCTTTCTAACGTCACTAAAGGGTTTGTCTTCACGCGAAGCTTAATTCTATGGTTTGCAGTGCCGTACTAACGCACAAAACCCGCCGTGCGGTGGAGAGGTGTGACTTTACAGAGCGTACACCCTGAAAGCTGGAAACAGCAGGCTTTTATAAGGACTGATCCAAATCCAGCCCAGAACGAGACTGCTCTAGCACACAACACGTACCGGTCAGAGCAGGAACATCTTTCAGAGCGGCCAGTACCCCGGTTACACCGCGCCTGCTGTACGGATCGGGCCACGTGCACTTAGGCTGACCTGAAATCCGACGGCTGTATCCTGATATTAGTTACAAACGCCGCGACTGTACGTCATCTGTAGGGCTTTAAGAGGAGGCACGAAGTGTACGCACTTACAAACATTTAATACAGCAGCGACGAGAGAGCAAAGACTGGAGAGTGAGAGTGGATCGATGCAGGGAGGGACCCTACTGACGAGGTGTCCCTGGGTACTGGTTGGGGTTTGGTAGTCAGATGCGTTTTGGGGAGACGGGTGCATTTGCACTTCACGTCTCAAAAGCTCTCGGCTTGAGTGATCAGATTCAAACCAAAAAGTCTTCATACAGGTGGCTTAGCCCTACAGATACAATCCTGAGTGCAGTCGGGTCCTGCATCTAATCCTACGTTTGCAGCAGCTTGGGGTCTCTAGAATGTTACTTAGCTTCTGTCCTATGCAGACTGGGGCTCTCAAACCCCTCACCTGCCCCTGTGGCTCAGCACAGAATTCTAGTGAGCCCACTCTACGCATCGGTGCCCTTCAGGACCGTCTGGTCCTGGCTCTGGTCGGGCGTTACTATGGAAACGAGCCCACTCGGAGCACAGTGAAACTATATGCAACCACACAAGGGGGTGGGTCAGCGAGCAGTGTCTTAGGAAGGCCGTGCAAGGGCGTGAAGACGGATTTCGGGTATGGCAGATCGGGCCTCAATCGAACCCCTCGGTGTGGCTGCATCAATCCTAATTATGAAGCCTCAGATGGTTTTTTCATTTGTATGGTTTTTCATTTGTTCCCTGATGTAACTGATGATTTTCGTTCTTTTCTTCACTTAGCCGACGGCAGCGCTGTAGAGTTGTAAAGACAAGAGATCCTGCATTACAAAAAGAAATGGCTGTACATACTGTACTAATTAAAACATTCATAAAGCTTGCTTTAGCTTCTCCAGCTGTCTTTCTTAAAACCCACTCCCACCGACTGATCACAGCTGCAGTCCGATAGAAGTAGGGGTAGGACTACACTACGGAATCAGAACTCACAGAGGAAACACGATTTATTCCCAATTTCACAAAAGTTTGCACAGAAATATTTCCCATTATTGTACCTATTATAAAGGCTGTTTTCAATTGTTTGTGCATCTATACAGCTTAACCCTTTGTTCAAACCTTTAATCCTAAACTGCAGCCTATGCAAGGTGGGGGCACCCCTGGTCTGTGCCTACAGCTGTTCTTCTTCGGTCTGGTGCCAGATGAGCCACCTGGAGTCGTGGCTTTTTGAGTAGAAATGATGAGTACCTGTGACGCCATTTAGAAGTCCTCAGTGTGTTTAATGGTACTATTCTAATTCCATCCAATGATCTCATAGCCTACTTATTATCCTACTAACCCTGCGTAATCATATATTAATAGGTGCACGATAGGACCCGGACATGACCATTGGCAGCTCTCATAAATCTGGGCTCCGTGCTCATGGAGCTGGCTTCTCACAGACAGCTATGACAGGGTTGGCCGAGGAAGGTTCGGGGCACAGTGAGGGTGCTTTGGGGACCTGGGACCTTTGCCAGACGGTCAAACGGGGACAGTGGGTTTGGTTTTGTGACCGTCTGCATCTGAGGACAGTGCATCTCATAAAAAGGCGGCGCTGGGCCTCTGCCTTCAGGCGACACGCTGCATGTCCGAGTGATGCAGCTGATCGCCGGGTTCAGTGACGAGGGGAAGCGAAGCACAAACCAGTCGTTAGGTTTTTAAATATTAAAAGGATTTCCGCCTTTTACAGGACGAGACAGAGTCTTACATCATGCACAGAAGATCAGAGACGTCAAAGTTCTGTACTGAAAGCAAAGCTGAGCTCTCACTTTAGTGTTTAAAGCACTCTTATTTTATTTCAAGGTCTTATGATCTAAACCAATGCATTACACCAAAGTGCAGGCAGTGTAACCCAGGACTGCCGAACATCTCACCAGGGAACGGAGGTCAAACTGACGCTGACGTTCTGTCCTTTCGAGGCTTAACAGATTCGGAACCCAAACACGAGTTGCTAAAATTAAGTATGTGACGGAGGCACCCCCGAGTGGGTCTGATAGCTCAGGGGCTCGGACCGGCAGGACTGCAGAACTCGCTCCGTCCATCCTTCAGGCACCAGACCCTTGGTGTCTGTTCTTGAACCCTGACCTCAGTTGGTAGCACCAAGGGGATCTGGCACCCGGCGCAGAAGAGGCCATGGTTCTAGGAGCTGAATGCTGGAGGAGTGCCCCCGTCACATAGAACAGCTGGTACAGCTGCTGCTGATGGGCAAGCAGCAAACAAGTTCTCAACAGAATCATGAAATATGAACGAAGGGCTACGTGAGATGGTGGAGAAACGCGAGCAGGACAAAAACGCACCTGCGCCGGCGGAAAAAAGGAAGCTCAAGAAGGGACAACTAATCCAGCAACTGGCGCGATCCAGCCTTGGCTGGCACGGTTGCCCCCGGTTACGGTGAGCCTCAAACAAGAGCCGTGCGCTGCAGCAGCCGGTTACCATGGCGATGGGTTCTGAACAGGGGACGCACGGAGGGGGAGAGAGGATAGAGAGAGGCGAGAAAAGAATACTCAGGGGTTCAGGCGGAGGGGCGAGCAGGCCCGGCACGGGGCGGGTTCAGGTCACACATGGAGCCCCACGATCGGCCTTTGCACACCGAGACCTTCAGGGGAACCTGGACACACAGCATCAGATCATCTGAGTACCGCTCATCTCCATCCAGCCTGCAGCGAGCCGGCAGAGCCCAGAGCTCCCCGTGAGTCACACAAGTCCCGCCCCCCCACTGGAGCATGCCAAAAGTACAGCTTATTACATCATAACATCATAAACCATCTCTCTACCCACATCACACCAGGAAGAACCCATCCTTTCTGAGCGGAGCTTCCAGGCCTGAGTTACCTGGGGCTCAACGCTGCAGGTTCAGAGCCTAACAGAGTCTCATCTCAGTCCTCTGCACGTCTGCTGTATCGGCTCTGTGATTATCAGCTTTATCCTCAAGCTCTTATATTCTTTTATTCTCAGCATTAGCTTACGCAGCTCTTACGCTTTGGTTTGCCTGACCTAATACGAGTGTAGTTTAAACTCTAACTAAGCAGGACACCAGGACCTCTTTGGTTACTCACAGCCAGACTGACGCCGAGACTCTCGATGTGCTGAAGGGACTCCATGGTTTCCTTCACCAGCACTGTTAAAAACACAGCACCATTAATGTAAAGCCCCTACATGAACCATTAGGATGGGGGCATGCACTGGATTTACCTGCAAAGTCTTCCACCTGTGAGTCCTCCACCTCAAAAAGGAGCTCATCATGGATTTGAGCCACCAGTCTGTCATAGAGGAACACAGATAATATGGGTATTCATAGATTAATATTATAAATGGTACCAGTTCCTGTCCTCATGCTAAGATAAGATGTTCTGGTACCAGTTCCAAGGAGGAATAAAATAATTAAATGAATGAATGAATGAAGCTGAATTAGACATGGGGAGGGACAAACCTGGCAGTCAGAGTGGTGGAAGAGGACATCTGGGAACAGATTTGTATCATGGCCATCTTACAGAGGTCTGCAGCAGAACCTGACACACACACACACACACACACACACACACACACACACACACACACAGAGGTTGGTCCTAATGGTATCCTAGCGTATTTCCAAATGTAATCACACGGTGCTTAATGAAGTACGAAATACATAAACGTACTAAAAGCACAGATACTGCTAAAGTAAAATGCAGAAGTCCTCTATATAAGCTTGTAAAAGCACATCATACCTACAGTGGGGCAAAAAAGTATTCGGTCAGCCACTGATTGTGCAAGTTCTCCTACTTAGAAAGATGAGAGAGGTCTGTAATTTTCATCATAGCTACACTTCAACTATGAGAGACAAAATGAGAAAAATAATCCAGGAAATCACATTGTAGGATTTTAAAAGAATTTTATTTTAAATTACGGTGGACAATAAGTATTTGGTCATCCACAAACAAGCAAGATTTCTGGCTTTCTTTCTTCTATTAATGGCACCTGTTTGACCTCGTTATCTGTATAAAAGGCACCTGTCCACAGCCTCAAACAGTCAGACTCCAAACTCAACCATGGCCAAGACCAAAGAGCTGTCGAAGGACACCAGGAAGAAAATTGTAGACCTGCAGCAGGCTGGGAAGAGTGAATCTACAATAGGCAAGCAGGTTGGTGTGAATAAATCAACTGTGGGAGCAATTGTAAGAAAATGGAAGACGTACAAGACCATTGATAATCTCCCTCGATCTGGGGCTCCACACAAGATCTCATCCCGTGGGGTCAAAATGATCATGAGAACGGTGAGCAAATATCCCAGAACTACACGGAGGGACCTGATGAATGACCTGCAGAGAGCTGGGACCAAAGTAACAAAGGCTACCATCAGTAACACACTACGCCGAGAGGGACTCAGATCCTGCAGTGCCAGGCGTGCCCCCCTGCTTAAGCCAGTACTTGTCCAGGCCCGTCTGAAGTTTGCCAGAGAGCATATGGATGATCCAGAAGAGGATTGGGAGAATATCATGTGGTCAGATGAAAATGAACTTTTGGTAAAAACTCAACTCGTGGTGTGTTGGAGGAAGAAGAATGCTGAGTTGCATCCCAAGAACACCATACCTACTGTGAAGCATGGGGGTGGAAGCATCATGCTTTGGGGCTGTTTTTCTGCAGAGGGGACAGGACAACTGATCCGTGTTAAGGGAAGAATGAACGGGACCATGTATCGTGAGATTTTTAAGCCAAAACCTCCTTCCATCAGTGAGAGCATCGAAGATGGAACGTGGCTGGGGCTTCCAGCATGACAATGATCCCAAACACACCGCTCGGGCAACAAGGAGTGGCTCCGGAAAAAGGATTTCAAGGTCCTGGAGTGGCCTAGCCAGTCTCCGGACCTCAGCCCCATAGAACATTTGTGGAGGGAGTTGAAAGTCCGTGTTGCCCCAAAACATCACTGCTCTAGAGGAGATCTGCATGGAGGAATGGGCCAAAATACCAGCTACAGTGTGTGCCAACCTGGTGAAGACTTACAGGAAACGTTTGACCTCTGTCATTGCCAACAAAGGTTATGTTACAAAGTATGGAGCTGAACTTTTGTTATTGACCAAATACTTATTTTACACCATGATTTACAATTAAATTCTTTAAAAATCCTTCCTTTTTCCTCATTTTGTCTCTCATAGTTGAAGTGTACCTATGATGAAAATTACAGACCTCTCTCATCTTTCTAAGTAGGAGAACTTGCAGATTCGGTGACTGACTAAATTCTTTTTTGCCCCACTGTACTTAGAAAGGTATTTATGTTAGGAGTGGTTATTGAAAAGGACTTCACGATACGATACGCGTCACGATACATTGTGAAATTCCACACAGTTCATTGAAAATATAAAAACAGGTGAAATACAAGTTATGGTATATGATCTGAGTCACCTTTCAGCTAATTCAGCAGACACACTGAGTCAAAACACTCTACTGTTCCATCTACAGGAGCGGAAATTGTAGTTTACACTCCATTTAAAATTTTTTTTTTCTTCCTTCAAATAAATCGATATTTCTAGCTGAAAATCGAAGTAGTATCTCACAAAAATAAACATGGTGATAAATTGCTGTATTGATTTTTTAGCACAATTCACGTATTGTTGTATTGTTTCTTCAACCAATTCCATATTACTGCCTATGGATTTAGAATGGAAGTCTTAAAAGCTCCTGTAGCTGTAATCTGTGAGTGTCCCAATATTTTTGTCCATAGGGCATTAACATCATAGTTTCTAAGCATAGCCAAACTCCTGGTATCTGATTCCTGTTATAACATACGATGTATTTTAATCCCTGTTCTAATCACAGCCACTAAACCTATCATTTTAGAGAACACAAAGTTCTAGAGTGACCCACAACCAAAACGTAAACACAGCACCGCACTCGGCACTCGTTACCTTGAACTACAAAGTTGACGGCTTGCCTCTCCGCCTGGGTCCTGATGCGCCAGTCTGGCGAGTGCACGTGAGGGAGTGCCCGGCGCCGACCCATTATGGACGTTACATAACCTACAAGCAGATGTAATGCACACACAGATTCTTAAATAAACCTTTGGGAGTTTATCTATCGCACTCGTGTCGGCACACTGAATCCTCCTGGCTATGCATTCCGGGGCTTTAGGGCTAACTGCACGGGACAGATCTGAGACGGCAGGGGCCAGGGGTCACATGCAGAGCGGTGCTCTTTTTGGGAATGTCTGACTTCAGTGGGTGTTGGCAAAGCTGCATGAATGTGAGCAGAGGGAATCTCGGCCAGACTTCACAACCGCAGGAAGGTCATTTCAACCTAAACAATGGGTTTGAGTTTCAGAGGGCCACAAAAACCAGAGGAGGTGGTGCTACTTTCTAACGGGAACAAGACTTAACAGGAGCCAACAGCCCTGTAAACGTTCTTAACAAGAGCTGAGCAGACTGGCCGTGTTACCTTCTGGTCCTCCTCTTTCTAGCTGTGCTGCTATAGTAGTGCTGCTGGAGTCTCAGGCTACACATCAGTGGTGGTGCTCTTAATCAATAACTAACTACATATTCTCTTTTCTCTCTGAGCTTGTGTAGTACCAGTTCCTACCCACTAGGATGTTCCTCCGCTTCAGCTCCAGTCCCACCACACCCGGCCACGCCACAGGGCAGTAATGTTATTTTTACCTTATTATAGTTTATATTATTTTTTAAACCATCAATAAAGACGTATTTGACTAGATAAATTCGTTTCATTCTTACATTTATCATCTGAGCCGCCAAAGCAGGCCGGGTTTCTTTTTGAATCTTGGTCCTCCCAAGGTTTCTTCCTATAAGACAGAGGGAGTTTTTCCTTGCCACGGTCGCCCTAGGCTTGCTCAATTTGGGATTGGGCTCAGATATTAGGAGATAATCTAAAATTATAAGACTGCTTTGAGACAGTGCTCCGTTATAAAAAGCACTACAGAAATAAATCTGACTTGACTTGATTAAAGTCTTGCTCCATTGCCCGACAGTGAGAGCTTGGCAGAGCAGGGTGTGATGTCGGGGTGCCCCTATCTACCCGGAGGAGCACTGAGACTTGAGAGCTGGTGGAAATTGGGAAACAAACAAAGCGCAACCCAAACGGTGCCAGCAAACCTTATGCCTGAACGAAACGGTGCCAGGAGAGAGTATGCATCTTCGAAACAAAGCAGGATACAAACCAGTAACTAAACCAGCTGTATTCTGCTTTTCAAACCCAGCACACCAACCACACACTCCTCAGCTACTGTGAAGCATGGTGGCGGTAGCATCACATTGTGTGGGTCATTACCACAGCTGAAGATGGGCATTTGGTTCACCTTCCAGCACAAAAACAACTGCCAAAGTGGTTTGGGAATCTGTGGATGGACAGTTCTGTCATGTCCGTCGGCCTCTGGCCCTGCTGCAGGAACGAGGGACTGGGGTCCGGATGCTGATGATGGAAGCCCCAAACAAACAGGGAGGCTGACAGGCCATTCTGATAGACATTCAGTGGCTCGACGGCTCTCAGAGCAGATTAATGAAGTGATGTAGACTGGACTGTGGTGGCCTAGCGGTTAAGGTACTGGACTATGGACCAGAAGGTCCAGGGTTCAAATCCCACCACTGCCAAGCTGCCACTGTTGGGTCCTTGAGCAAGACCCTTAACCCACAATTGCTTGGATTGTAAGACTGTATCAATTGTAAGTCGCTCTGGATAAGGGCGTCTGCTAAATGCTGTAAATGTAAATGTAGAGGCTGGTGCATGCACACACACACACACACACACACACACACACACACACACACACACACACACACACACTTCAGCCATTCGTAGCTCAGTTACATCCATCTCCATGTCTCAGGATGCAGACAGGCCGAGCGGTTCGGAGCGCTGCAGGGCAGGAGGGGCGGCCGGCTGGGCCACGGCGAGTAAGGTTATTTATAAAGTATCTCATACAGCGGGATAATTCACTCTGCTTCAGATCAATAAAAACTAAAGGAACAGAACAGAACAGAACAGAACAGTGCTTAAGAGTAAAGAACAACACCAGACAACATTGATGAAATGAAACCAGTACAAAGTACACAGAGTCAAACAGAAACTAAGGGAATTCGAACAAAGGACTTGAGTAGAATTCGAGTAAGAGTGCACGTCTTGGAGCTCAGGAAGAAGCATAAGAACAGACGTCAGGGTTACATACAGTTCTAGATCTCGGTTTATAACACAGCTTTATAAGTCTCTTCCAATTCCCAAGGAAAATCCCTAAATGTTATAAGGAAGAAACTTTATTAAGATCCAGACTCAAAAAACCCCCAAATTACCTAATTAATAAGATTTGAGTAATGGCTTAAATACGCAGAAGATGTAATATTAAACTTAAAAGAAAATATAACCAATACAATCAAATCAAATAATACATAGGCTATAATAAACTAGAGATGCTCCTCATAATGTTGCTCTCTTTCACTTACTGTAGCCTATACATTATTCTACTTTACCTAGTACGTGTTCTTTAAATAGGCTCTTAATATTTAGATTTAGTTTCAGCTCATAACTATGCCTATAAACGTATGAATTAGGTCGTTTATAAGACCTGGGCTGTGAGCAGGCGGGTGGGGTTAGTTTGAGGCTCGGTCCTAATGAGGTCTGCTCCGTATGACCTTTAGGGATTTCCCTTGCCGCTGTTGCCCCAGGCCTGCACCCACAGAGCTGTAGATCTGAGGGTTACAGAACAGGCTCGCTTTGGGAACACTGAGCCCTGCTGGTCCTGGGACAGACTGAGGTCTCCTACACACCGTGCCTGTGGCAGTGCTGAAGCGTGCTCTGGATGAAGCTCTGCACCCCTCTGTAGGTCTGCAGGAACGTGTCCTGAAAGCGGCCGGCTTCCTCAGCGCTCACGCCCAGGACAGCAGAGAGACGCTCCTTACCTGCAGCAGTCAGAGGAAATTATAGGCCACCATCAGCATTTAGGGATCGTTCCTTAATTAATTATGGGGTAATTAGCCTTTCTTTATTGGGTTTGTGTTATACAGTAAATAAACATAATAAAGCCCCGTGTGTCGCTCTCCCTCCTCTGTACTCCTCTGTACAGTTTAGCTTTCTTCCTCTCACATTCCTGTGATTAATCCAGGTTTAACATACAGACACGCTCAACAAAAGTATTGGGACACAACCCCATAAGGGAACAAAAGTATTGGGACACAACCCCATAAGGGAACAAAAGTATTGGGACACAACCCCATAAGGGAACAAAAGTATTGGGACACAACCCCATAAGGGAACAAAAGTATAGGGACACAACCCAAAAGGGAACAAAAAGTATAGAGACACCACCCCATAAGGGAACAAAAGTATTGGGACAACAACCCCATAAGGGAACAAAAAGTATTGGGAACACAACCCCATAAGGGAACAAAAGTATTGGGACACAACCCCAAAGGGAACAAAAGTATAGAGACACCACCCATAAGGGAACAAAAGTATTGGGACACAACCCCATAAGGGAACAAAAGTATTGGGACACCACCCCATAAGGGAACAAAAGTATTGGGACACAAACCCCATAAGGGAACAAAAGTATTGGGACACCACCCCATAAGGGAACAAAAGTATTGGGACACAACCCCATAAGGGAACAAAAGTATTGGGACCACACACCCCATAAGGGAACAAAAAGTTGGGACACCACCCCATAAGGGAACAAAAGTATTGGGACACAACCCCATAAGGGAAACAAAAGTATTGGGACACCACCCCATAAGGGAACAAAAGTATTGGGACACAACCCCATAAGGGAACAAAAGTATAGAGACACAACCCCATAAGGGAACAAAAGTATTGGGACACAACCCCATAAGGGAACAAAAGTATTGGGACACCACCCCATAAGGGAACAAAAGTATTGGGACACAACCCCATAAGGGAACAAAAGTATAGAGACACAACCCCATAAGGGAACAAAAGTATTGGGACACCACCCCATAAGGGAACAAAAGTATTGGGACACAACCCCATAAGGGAACAAAAGTATTGGGACACCACCCCATAAGGGAACAAAAGTATAGAGACACAACCCCATAAGGGAACAAAAGTATTGGAACACCACCCCATAAGGGAACAAAAGTATTGGGACACAACCCCATAAGGGAACAAAAGTATTGGGACACAACCCCATAAGGGAACAAAAGTATTGGGACACAACCCTGCCACTGTTGGGTCATTGAGCAAGACCCTTAACCCACAATTGCTTGGATTGTAAGACTGTATCAATTGTAAGTCGCTCTGGATAAGGGCGTCTGCTAAATGCTGTAAATGTAAAAAATGTAAATGTAATTAGCCTTTCCTTATTGGATTTTCATCAGCTGTAACCCTAACAGTCAATCTATTATTTTTCTCCTTCCACTCTGATCAAACCATGGCATTCTGAATAATACAAAAACTCATATAACCATTTTCTATACAGTAAATATTAAGATGTGTTATATTATTTTATTGACTTATTTCCTCTCCTTATCTCCCAATAAGCCGTATCACATCCCCAGTTTTCTCCCCAGATCTCCCACAGGATCAGAAAGAAAGCAAAACATAAAATGAATAAGAACTAGGTACTATTCTAAACCAAAAAGAAGGAGAAGGAAAACAGAGTAAACATATGTAAGGAAAATGTCCAAGTTCTAGACAGAAGAAAGTAAAGAACACAATTTAAGGTTAGCAGGTCTTTGGACGATCTCAGCCCTAGGTGGTTGTCATTATTTCACTTTCTGTTTTGGGACAGGGACGTTATTTTGTGTTACCCCATTGCTTTAAGCAAGTCCTTTGTCATTTTTCCCGCCTTTTTCCCTGCTGTTCCAGTCAATGAAGCCACCCAGAGGTACGTCGGTAGACCACACCCATAATGAGCCCAAGATCCCGGATTGACTCACTCTCAGGGTGAAAGTATACCAGATAACCACTCATCTCAACCCCAGTGCCCCCGGGGGTCAAAAGCCACGTTTCGTGGTTACGACGCATCTCCCATTTACTGTATATAGCCTTGTTTCACACTTAAGTGGTTTTGCGTCGTAAACGTCATAGCGCGAACTTCGTGTTTGGTGTGTGCGCCGGAAGAATACACGGTTACGCGGCTCGTTTTGTGATAATTACTGTGTTAGGATAGGATAAGTGCTTACAGTATGTTATTTACGTACAGTATGCATGTATGTTCCGACTTACACCGAAAATCGGTTTACGACGCCACCTAGGAACGGATCTGCGTCATAAGTCGAGGACAACTGTATTTCTAACTGCTACTAAGGGGTACCTGCTGTGCATTAAAGATTTGCCCCCTTAAAGGTGACCGGAGCAGTCTGACCATACAGGTAACTAAACAAACAGCCAGTAGAATTTAATCGAGGGGACCAATAACTCAGCAAATGCTGTGAGAGTAAGAAGTCTCCTTGTGTTGCTATGGTTACAATCACTACTACGGCGAGTACGCCGACACATCGCCCATCTTAGCGCCAGCATTACACAGCTATTATTACAAGTCCCAACTGGCAGCGGCCCACCACCGCCACCTCGGCATCACCCAGTTACTACGTGCAGAGGACTCGAATCTCCTGCTGCAGCCCAGCACTGACACCACAGGAGGAAGAAGAGAGATGGACACGAGAGAGATGAAAGCAGCAGTGTGAGAGATGGCAGCTGAGAGGGCACAGTACCACAGGGCACAGGAAGGAAAGTCCCTCTGAGTGAGTCAGTAGCTCATATTCCTAACATCTCACTTTCAGCAGAACAGAACTAAAGGACGTCATGTTCAGTGCTCTGAATGGAACGTCTTAAAAAATATTTTTGGTGTGGCACGGGGGTGCAAATGGTTAGCCTCAAAGTGTCTGTGTTGGCATTTTCCGGGTACTCAGCACCACGTCCAGGGAGCAGCACTAAAAACAATGGCTGGGCACTCACCTGGGGGCACTGGACCCAGAGAAAGCCCACGGATACAGGTCAGCACACGCAAACCCCAGATACAGAGTCCAGGTAGAACCGACTCGGGCATCTCTTAACCCGTGAGGAGACTGTGCCAACTGCTGTGCCACCCTTAATTAAATTTACACATGTTCTCTCTGTTAATATTCATTTAGCTGCTGTTTATTTAATCTATTATTATACTGTGGTATATGTACGAAATAAACTAAGTTACCTAATTTATTTGTTCATAGTAATAGTTTAAATAAGATACAAAATATAATAAAATAGAGAGAAAATACAACTATAGAATATAGGACAATAGCTCATAAAACAAAAAAAATATATAATATAAAACATAAAAACAGAGAATATACAGCTATCGAGTATAAGACAATAGTATATATAAGAAATAAAATAAATATAATAAAATAGAGAAAATAAAACTATAGAATATAAATAATAATTATATGATATAAAATAATAGTTTATAAATAAATAAAATAAATATAAAAAATAGAGAATATAAAAAATAAGGCAATAGTATATACGATAAATAAAATAATAAGCATAATTACACTGCTCAAAAAAATAAAGGGAACACCCAGATAACACGTCCTAGGTCTGAATGAATGAAATATTCTCACTGAATACTTTGTTCTGTACAAAGCTGAATATGCTGACACCAAAATCACACAAAAATCATCAATGGAAATCAAATTTATTAACCAATGGAGGCCTGGATTTGGAGTCACACACAAAAGTAAAGTGGAAAAACTCACTACAGGCTGATCCGACTTTGATGTAATGTCCTTAAAACAAGTCAGAATGAGGCTCAGTATTGTGTGTGGCCTCCACGTGCCTGTATGAACCTCCCTACAAACGCCTTGGCATGTTCCCCCTGATGAGGTGGCGGATGGTCTCCTGAGGGATCTCCTCCCAGACCTGCACTAAAGCATCCGCCAATTCCTGGACAGTCTGTGGTGCAACATGACGTTGGTGGATGGAGCGAGACATGATGTCCCAGATCTCAATCGGATTCAGGTCTGGGGAACGGGCGGGCCAGTCCATAGCTTCAATGCCTTCATCTTGCAGGAACTGCTGACACACTCCAGCCACATGAGGTCTAGCATTGTCCTGCATTAGGAGGAACTCAGGGCCAACCGCACCAGCATGTGGCCTCACAAGGGGTCTGAGGATCTCATCTCAGTACATAATGGCAGTCAGGCTACCTCTGGCGAGTACATGGAGGGCTGTGCGGCCCTCCAAAGAAATGCCACCCCACACCATTACTGACCCACTACCAAACCGGTCATGCTGACGGATGTTGCAGGCAGCAGATCACTCTCCACAGCGTCTCCAGACTCTGTCACGTCTGTCACATGTGCTCAGTGTGAACCTGCTTTCATCTGTGAAGAGCACAGGGCGCCAGTGGCGAATTTGCCAATCCTGGTGTTCTCTGGCAAATGCCAAGCGTCCTGCACGGTGTTGGGCTGTGAGCACAACCCCAATCTGTGGACGTCGGGTCCTCATACCACCCTCATGGAGTCGGGTTCTAACCGTTTGTGCAGACACATGCACATTTGTGGTCTGCTGGAGGTCATTTTGCAGGGCTCTGGCAGTGTGCCTCCTGTTCCTCCTTGCACAAAGGCAGAGGTAGCGGTCCTGCTGCTGCGTTGTTGCCCTTCTACGGCCTCCTCCACGTCCCCTGGTAGCGCCTCCAGCCTCTGGACACTACGCTGATAGACACAGCAAACCTTCTTGCCACAGCCGGCATTGATGTGCCATCATGGATGAGCTGCACTACCTGAGCCACTTGTGAGGGTTGTAGAGTCCGTCTCATGCTACCACGAGTGTGAAAGCACCACCAACATTCAAAAGTGACCAAAACATCAGTCAGAAAGCATAGGTACTGAGAAGTGGTCTGTGGTCCCCACCTGCAGAACCACTCCTTTATTGAGTGCGTCTTGCTAATTGCCAATAATTTCCACCTGTTGTCTATTCCATTTGCACAACAGCATGTGACATTGATTGTCAATCAGTGTTGCTTCCTAAGTGGACAGTTTGATTTCACAGAAGTTTGATTTACTTGGAGTTATATTGTGTTGTTTAAGTGTTCCCTTTATTTTATGGAGCAGTGTATATATATATAAATAACAATAAAAAAAAAAAAATTGAGTGCAGCAGATCTCACCCGCTCCGTAGACCATGGCATAGGCGATGCGTTTGGCATGTTCTCTGTCCTCTGGGCTCACCCCGTCCTCACTCACACCCTTCCTAGGGACAGACAGAGGGTTCGTTATAAAAGAAGGCGGAGCCGATCCGGAGGGCGGAGTGACGGTGGCATGGTAGCGAGCTGGGTTTGGAGCCAAAGTTCTGTGGGCAGTGCGAGGTGCCGGCCGGGCCAGACTGCAGAAAGCATCATGTCAGAACCATAAGCAGCGCACAGTCCTACAGTTAGTACACACGGCCCGGACACACTTAATACGTGCCACGCTGCCATCAAAAGCCCACGATTCAGTCCCAAGAAGAGTCGATTCAGTGAGTCAGTTCCCCAAGAGCCTTTAGGAGTGGACCTTAAAGTCTTTTCCACATGTCCGTGTTTGTCCTGCTCCATAAGCCCAGCACCGGGGCAGACGTGTCCAGAGCTGGCAACCTTCACGACCGGGCAAAACATAAAACCCTCATGCTGCCGCCGACGCGTCGTCATGGGAACGGAAGTGACACGGTATGCTGAGATCTGGCCGTGCGTGCGTGTGTGTGTGTGTGTGTGTGTGTGTGTGTGTGTGTGTGTGTGTGTACGTACCACTGAGAGGCCAGCATGGTAAAAACGTCGGCTTCAGGACTCCGGAAGATTCTCATCAGCTCGGGGTCGGAGGAGAGATGAGCCAGCAGACGCAGCTCCACCTGACAGAAATCTGGCACAGAAACAGGGCCAAATCAGCAGGGGGCGCTGCACCGCGTCTACTGACGCATTCCTCCGGTAATTACACATCACTTCCATAACAGTTTGTTCCTTCTTAAAGTGGCTCAGATCTTTATTCTTGAACATTTCTCCCACATCCAACAAGTCCAACCCCCCTTACGAGTGTCTAAGAAAAGCCCAAACACACAGAACAAAAGAATAAAGCCATTCACTGCAAATCTTGGCATAAATTCACATAAACGACAGGAATAGCTTTTTTCCTTTTCCCTTGGGTTCCGTTTCTAGTTTTTCCCCTTATTTTCAGTTTGGCTCCTTTCCAATGTTCCTTTTCTTGTTCTTTAACAAAGGGAATGCTTCAAGTTTACATGACTCTGGTAATAATCGGATTTGTGCTTTGCAAATTCTTCATATATACTGTAAGTGTTTGATAGCAGATTTGCTTCCTTTAATTCTGGGGTTGACAGATCCCTCAAGCAAACGTCACAGTCAATGGAAAAAGAGGCCAAATTAAGCCTTTAGAACAGGCGGACCTGGCAACCATGTCGGGGTAGGAAAACAGCCAACTGGTGTACATGCTACGAGTAATCTGATTACTGGAATAAAATCCAGCTCTCTTTATCAGATTTCTTAATCTCATTCCTAGATCGGCGTATTCTGTAGCCTACATGACCACTCACATAATCAGATAAAATTAAACCTTCAACTTGAAATCAATAATCAGATTTCTGCTTGGCAACCAGCCAATAATCTCACAGAACTGTGTGACAAACTTCAAACTTTAACATGAAATCATCAAAATCTTTCAGTTTTTCAGAGTCTCTATGAAGTGTTCCTTGAATTCCATGGTGGGTTTAACTCCAGGGATGCCAGATCCCCCGAGAAAACGTCACTGTCAGTGGAAAAAGAGGGCAAAAAATAAAGAGAAGTATAGAACAGGAGGATCTGGCAACCGTGTCGATGTAGGAAATCGGGTAGCTGGTATACATGCTATGAGTAATTTGATTACTGGAATAAAATCCAGCTCTTTCTTAATCTGATTTGTAGATCAGAGTATAAATGAAGTAAAAACCAGCCGCTAGATTGCTCAGGCAGGGTATTTCTAGTGCCGGTCCCAAGCCCGGATAAATGGTGAGGGTTGCGTCAGGAAGGGCATCCGGTGTAAAACATTTGCCAAATACAGTATGCGAGTTCATAATAATTTC